>CM072919.1:28013865-28160955 GCA_037013685.1 Acridotheres tristis | reverse complement strand
CTGTTTGTCCGAAAATAAGGGCATCGGCAGTTTCTAAGTTTCACACAAGGCACTGCTGCTGCTATCAAGTAACATTTCAGGCAGCCTATTCGGTTCCACTTGACAAATCTCCTCGGTCCTTTGGGCGAGCTCGCCCAGCATCCCGGTTGCGCCATTGCTCCTCACGTTAACACCGAGGAGGCGTTTTGCTGTTTTTGCTTGTTTGGTTGACTTTTTGTCTACTTCCCCCCCCGTGCTTTCGGGGTTGGTAAGTCCTGGGGGTGAACACCCAGGTGCGCGCCTCCCTCCCCTCCACGAATCCTTGCGCACAAACCCACGACCCGTGGAGTGTTCACGTGGAATTTATTAAAAGTAATTTTAGAAAAAGAAAAGCAGAGCCGTCCCTTCCGCTGCCGAAGAGGCGTTCCCCCGCGCCTCCCCCGGCCCCCGCCGGGCAGCCTCGCCGGTTCCCGCTCTCGCTCCGTGCCCTCTCCCGCTCTGCTCCCGCTCCGTCTCCTCTCCCGCTCCGTATCCTCTCCTGCTCCCGCTCCGTGTCCGCTCCCGCTCCGTGTCCGCTCCTGCTCCGCTCCCGCTCCATGTCCTCTCTTGCTCCGCTCCGCTCCCGCTCCCGCTCCGTGCCCTCTCCTGCTCCGCTCCCGCTCCGCTCCGTGCCCTCTCCCGCTCCGTGCACGCTCGCTCCCCGCGGTCTCTCCGCGCCGTTTCCCATGGCCGGGCCTAGGTGGCGCTCCGCTTCGCGGGACCCGCCGAGCCGCCATCCCCGCTCCGCCGCGGCCCCTCCGTGCCCGCGGAGCGCCCGGCGGACCTGACGGGACGGGACGGGACAGGGCCTCTGCGCCCACCATTGCTGCTGTGTACCGCGGCGGGGAAGGCGCGGGGCGACATCTCTCCTAAAATGGGCAGTGAACCCCCTCAGGCCTTCGTGGCTCACGGCTAAGGGCGCAGGTCCGCGGTCTAGGAGTGATGTGCCGAGGAAAAGGCTCCCGGGGACTCGCTTGGGAGGAATATCAACATGTCTCCTGGAGGTACTACTATATCTCTCTGTCATCAACCAACTCACATAATCATGATGTGAAGATGCAAAGGAAAAATCACGGGCCTTGGATCTTTTAAAGCTCTTCTGTTCATTTTGACTACCCTTTTTTTTTTTTTCCAAGGCAAGCGTTAAAGACTGATAACGCTAAACTGTGCGTGTATGTGTGTGCGAATGTGTGTGTATAGTATTTCCCAAAAATCTCTTCTCATCTTGTTCGGGCTCTGTTACAACCCCATATTTAAATACTAAATGTCACTTCAGTACGGAAAAAAGGATCTTCCTCCAGGACAGAGGTTTTAAAAGTTGTTGTGGGACATAAGCCAACAAAGTGAATCAGGCTTTAAACCACCGGACTGCTGTGGGATCATCACGAGCACTGACACTGCTGTCATTATTGTTGCTACACGAGACGGAAAAAGAAGTATTAGTAAACATTGAAACACGCAGACAAAGCATGATGGGGAGATACTGAATTGCTCGTGTAATTTTCTCAGAAACGTAGCAGCCCCTTTCTCAGTGGGATGAATCCGAAGAAGTTGGAGTGGCCTAATTGATAAACTTTATTAGTGATTTTGGGTAGGATTATTCGGATTTGGTGCCGTGGGATCTTTGTGGAGTCTCTCTCTCTCAATAGGTGTTAGGCTGTAACTAGGAGGTGCTGAAAACCTCAGGCAGAAAATTTACAACTTGATCAGTTCCAACCACACACACGCACACGCATGCACATACACATACACACACACACACACACGCAGGCACACACACACACACAAAATCTGCTACTGTTGCAAACATATGCTACAGATTAAGTTAAGCAAATGGCTCTAGTTTTGCTAGGCTGAAAGCTGATAATGAGAATTTATATGCTGATGAGTTTGGCTCTTGTTCTAACTCCAGTTACTTACATAATAACAAATCCTTTCTATTTTTTCGGGAAATAAAATTAAAATTAAAAAAAAAAAAAATTTAAAAGATCTTCTAAACTTCATCCAGCTGGGAAGAGAGCTGTGACAATTGCCCTTCTACCGACGCTGTGCTTGTCCTGCGCTTTGAATTCTCGCCAGCAAAGCTCGGCCATATGTTCGTTTCACGGAAGAACTAGGAGAGGGCGCGGAGCTTCCCCACTCGCCCCGCGTCCCAGCCTCTCCGCCGTGGCCAGGCGGTGCGCGGAGGCCAAGGCACACCCCCTCTGCTTATCGCAGGGTGTCACTCCAGAAAGATGAACACCCCGTTTCCCGAAGCATTGTCAACACCACAGGAGTTTGGGTTTGTTTTTCTTTCCCTTGTTTCTCGTCCTTCCGCAGCGTAAAAATCTTCTCAGCAAGCTTAGTTAGTGCTCCCTGCGCTGATGAGGAAGATTACGGCGACTAGTGATGTTTCCGGAGGAGGGCTACGTCCTAAGCCCCCTTCTGCACTTTGCTTTCTCTTCTCACCCCACCCTGAGCAGACGGCCCCGCTGCTCCCCGCGGACGGGAGATGCGTTCGGAGCCTGTCCGCTCACCCAAGAGACACCTCCCGGCGACAGGACAAACACCGTCCGCTGTCACGCCTAGCCCCCCGGAGCCTTACTGGTGATGGGGAGGAGGCAGAAGGGATGGCGGGTATATCAGTAAGGTAGCGGGGTGTAGAGAAGGACCCTCGGCTCCGCCAGGGACCAGAAATGCGCAGGGAGGGACTCTTCCCATGCGCCTCCTGCTTCCCCCCACCCCGAGCTGGCGGCGTGGATGTGACATTGACAGACGGCCGAAAGATAGAAAAAGTAATTTTAAACGACTTTGAAGGGTTACAGTAAGAGAGGACAAAGGGGTCTCCAAACTCCTCCTGGTGCTGGGAAGATGCGTTCATTTTCCCAAAGAGAGGGAGGCAGGAGGAAGTCTCCAGAAGAGAAGATAAAATACATTTTCGTTATTTGTACTGGAAACTTCCTGTGCTCCCGAGAAGGGGAGCCTAGACGGGGAGAAACGCATCTGAACTATGCTTTCTTTTCCGCAGATTTCGGCCAAATGCGCGGGGCTACATGTGGGACCCGGTCCATGGTCACGGCCACGAAGGGCGAGCGGGACAGGGAACGCAGGAAGAGCGGCGGCGGCGCCTGCCCCATCGGCTTGGGATAAGAGCCGGGGGGAACACGGTGTTAGGAAGAGAGAGAATAATAGAGACCTTTAAAAAAACCCCATCCTCAACACTCAAATCCCACAAACCACCAAAACCACACAATTAATATAAGCAGTTAAGGTAAAAATCAAAAAAGGCAGGATCTTAACGAAACTTCAGCGTTTGCATGTGCTTGCAAAACTCTCAGGATAACCATAGGCTTGTTGGACATCTGGAGGCTCCTTTTTCCAAAACACAGAATGGAAGACAGCTCTCTTTCCACCTCTCCTTTAAAAAAACCCCAAAACACTAATATCAATAACAAAAGCAATAGTAACAACAACAATCATAACAACAATGACAACAACAATAGCAACAATTAAGTAATAATAACAACAAAAAGGAGAAAGGAAGGAAGGAAGGAAGGAAGGAAGGAAGGAAGGAAGGAAGGAAGGAAGGAAGGAAGGAAGGAAGGAAGGAAGGAAGGAAGGAAGGAAGGAAGGAAGGAAGGAAGGAAGGAAGGAAGGAAGGAAGGAAGGAAGGAAGGAAGGAAGGAAGGAAGGAAGGAAGGAAGGAAGGAAGGAAGGAAGGAAGGAAGGAAGGAAGGAAGGAAGGAAGGAAGGAAGGAAGGAAGGAAGGAAGGAAGGGAGGGAGGGAGGGAGGGAGGGATAGGAATTAGGAGAGAGAAAAAGCAAAGGAAGGGAAAGGAAAGGAAAGCAAAGAGAAAAGAGAAGAAAAGAGAAAAGAAAAGAAAAGAAAAAAGAAAAGAAAAAGAAAAGAAAAGAAAAGAAAAGAAAAGAAAAGAAAAGAAAAGAAAAGAAAAGAAAAGAAAAGAAAAGAAAAGAAAAGAAAAGAAAAGAAAAGAAAAGAAAAGAAAAGAAAAGAAAAGAAAAGAAAAGAAAGGAAAAGAAAAGAAAAAAGAAAAGAAAAGAAAAAAGAAAAATCTAGGAGAATATTCAGTGCTGCCAAATATTTCGTGTGTGAGTGGCAAAGGGCTTTGGTGCAGGCGTCTCCCTCTGTATGGAAATTCCTGGGCGAAGGCCCCCAGGCTGTGGGAAGTAGAGGAGGGGGTTTGTGTAGCCAAAAAAAGCCAGAGACTCCCTCAGCAGGTTTCGCACCACAGGCACTCGCGGGTGTCTCGGCTGCGGTTCCCGGCTCCCGGGGGGAGCCGCATGCCCTCCACCCAGATCTGAGTTGACGGAGGCTTGTATCAGCCCAGGGGAGCGCTGGCCGTTACCTCCAGATCATCCCCGGGGAGCTCAAAATGGCAAAGGGACAGCGACAGCAGAAGCCGCAGGACTGCAGGGCAGGTGGACAGAGCAAACAGATTTCCAGTCCCTGGCCCCTCCACCCCACCCTGGGTGGCGTAACGGGAGCCACGACGAACCCATTCCAGAGACAATACTGCACCCCAGGGCGCTGCGCCGGGGTCAGGGGAGCGATGTTCAGTGCTCCCTGGAGCAAGGAAGAGTGGGGGAAACCTTGTGCGTGGGGTCCGGGCCCCTCTCTGGGGCACATACCCTACACAGCCCCAGCACCCCTGGTTGGTCCCCACCACCCGGGAGAAGTGAACTGGGAAATTAACTTTTTCCTCCTTTTTTTTCTCTGCCCTTCCTCCGGAATCCGCAGACGAGCGAATAGTTGCTTCCTGCTAGCCCCGTCACTTCAGGTATGTCACGACAGCCAAGTGGCCGAGCAGCGGCACGACCTCCCCCTCCACGATCCCTCCCCGAGGGGCGCCCCGGAGAATCTTCCCCGGCGGAACGCGGCGGTCTAGGCACTCCTGGAGGATGGTAGTCGGAGCTAAGCATCCCCGGGCAATAAGCGTCCCCCTGCGGGTGGTGAGGGGCCGCGGGGGGCACCGGGACCCCCTCCCGCCCGGAGCCGGCGCTGTCCTTGGTGCTAGCACAGCGTGGTCAGGGGACTCCGAGACTCCCTGGGAAGAACGGCATCCTGCCCCTAGGTGTCTGCCCCCACCGCGCCGCCAATTGTCGGGAACGGTCTTGGCTGTGATGACACCACGTACTCAGTGGCGTTGGGGGCCCGCGGGAAACACTACAATAAGCACCCACTGTGCTCCTTGGTCGCAGCTCTGCACACCCCCTTCCCAGCCCCCCCTCCAAGAGGATACATGCTAAACTGGGAAAAAGCACAAAGGAAACGAGTAAGCCATCATCATACAGACCACCCCCCTCCCCCGGAACAACCCAAAGCCCTCAAACAACAAAATACCCCACTAACATCTGAAGCACCAATCAAGAAGTGTGTGAGAGGTAGATTGCTCTCAGCCATTGGCAAAACTGGCAACACTTGGCTCATTGTGAACAGACAGATCAGTGTTTGCATGCTCCTGGTGATGTTAGGGTCTTTCCCTACAAGCAGCAGGCAAACAGATCTGGACTCAATATTGTGGGGTATGTTATTTTTGTACCTATGGGGAGACATGGAAAACCCTCCACATCAAGGGCTTTACTATAGAAAACATCGCTCTTTGGCAAGTTGATTTGGAAGGAGAAGGCATAAAGCAGTCCCAGGAGGAGGGGAGATGAGTGGGAAACTTATGTAATTGCAGCAGAGATAGCAGCTTTAAAGAAGACATTGGAGACAGCCCTTTACCAGGCATTAGAGGATTAGGTAGGGCATGAGCAAAGAGAAATGGAAACGACAAAAGGAGATGACTTAGGCCTCTCCTCAGAGGGGTCAGCTCTTCCTGTGCTGCAATTTAGTGCGAAATGACTGATGCTATTGTCTCTGCTGGGACAAACCAGGCTGCAGAACCACCCTCAGTAAGTACTCATATTTACTTGACTCCAGAGGAGAGATGCAGACAATGTGGAGGGGTAGGGGATGCTTAAGAGTGGGTTCTCCTCTGTCTTTGGGTCTCCCTGGAGAGAGTGACCAGTGTTGGGCAGACCCTGTCCCTACACCCCACAGAACCCCTTGCCAACAGTCAAACAAGGGTGATGAGGAGACTTGTGTTTTAGCACTGTTTTTATTTCCCACTTGTGTTTCACCTTGCTTCTGCAAGGTGAGGAGCTAGTGTGAAGCTGGTGTCTGCCTGGAGCAGGTGTTTGGAGATCACTCAGGAGTCAAATGTGAAAAGTCCAAATTCTCAGGTGCTAGTCTGTAGTGGAAACCACTTCTGGAGCCGATTTTAAAGTCGGAAAAATGAAAAAGAAAAAAAAAATAGCCAGAGATAGGATAGCAGGAGTGTTTATTCTCTTCAGGATCCCGACCCACACAATGTGCACTCCTTCCTTCCCAGGCACTGCTCTCCCCACCAAGGAGTCAGAAGATCACTGAAGGCCATGTTACTTGAAATATGCCTGTTTTACGAAGTTTATTCTTCCCAAGAGCTTTGAAGGACCCAACTGTAAGGCAGCAGCCCATGCAAACTTCTAACATTAAAGTTAAGGCTTGAAGCCCAGAGAAAATTCTGGGTTTTCTTTGTAGGTTGCTTGCAGTGAAATTAAATGTGGGTGGTATGTCTCCTGGGACAGCTGCTGCTCACTGACACTTCCGAGAGGTCCTCCTGTAGTTCGTGTGAATTATTATATTGTATTATATTAATTATATTTATGTATTATTTATATTATATTAATTGTAATTAATTATATTTATTAATTTCAATTGACTTAAAACAAGAGCTAAACTTTTCTAGGAGTACTAGTGTGGATGGAGGAGGAGGAAGAGGTGGGGGACCTTCACTGTCAGTCAGTTCCCATCCACAGGTTCCTTCCTCTTCTTAACAAGGCATTTTGGTTGAGAAGGAAACTTGGGAGTATGTGTATTCTAACTGGAGCATGTGGTTATTGTGCAACTGATGGACCAGAACAAATTCTGCAGCTCAGGAAAGGGTTTTCTACATATACCAAATATCTGTATCGTTATACAGGGATAGCACCCAGCTGAAACAATAAAACTGCACAGAATGAATGAAATTAAACCCACTGGTCACTACGGGCTTGATAAGAGAGTGGGTCGTTGTATTTTTTACATTTGACCAACTTTTTTTTCTTTTTATTTTTTTTTTGATTGTACCATTTAAATGACATTACATAGGATGGCAACATTTAGAGATGCAGTAAAGCTGCTTGTCTGAATCCACTCTGAAGTAAGAATGCTAGTGGGTCTGAAATCCAGATCTATGAGCTAATGTCTAGCTTTCCCTTCAAATGGAATTCAGCTACAAAGAGCTTGGAAAGATTTTGCATCTATTCAGGAGACACATCTTTAATTTTCTGAGGAGCAAAAAATCCACAAGAAACTTCATATAGCTCCTTAGGTTTTGCTTAGCATATGTGATAAAACATTGATTGTTGCAGTTTGGTGACCCATGAAATTTGGGGGTTAGTTTTCTCTTCAGACCAGAGCATATGATTATGCAAATAAAGAGCTGTCACTGATCTAGTGAAATAGTCTCAAACACATGCAATCCAAAATGGAACAGAAAAGTGAAATTTGTGGTATTATGATGATACAATGATAAATGACATCTCCTTTCAAGTTTTCCTAGAAGTACATTTTTCACACTTTGTCGAGTACATCAACATAATGCGGATGCGCACACACATACACACACACACACATCCCTGTGAGATCGAGATATCCACGAATGCGTGCAGTCACACACATGCATCCTTCCGCTCTCTATGCTCTACCCTAGTGTACGATGGATGTACACATTCTTGGCAGGTTATTTTTGGTTTGGTTGACTTGAGAATGGTGCAATATGTGGCTCCATGCAGTTTTAGATGTGACACTTTTCATTTGTACTTCTGAATGAAATTTCTAGAGGGCCAAAAACCCCACTACCCACAAAAAGTGATGTTTCTCAGAGACAGAGGATAAATGTACATTTCCACGAAATGAAGCAGCTTCTTCTGAGTCTGGGAGAATCACACTGTGAGGACTGTAACTGTAATCAGTTTACTGCCATGTATGCACAATGAAGACGAGGGATACCTTTGCTTCCCACCCCCCCCCCCTTTTTTTTTATTTTTCCCCACAGCCCTGCTGTGTTTGGAGGTTTGCTGGCTGTTTTCTGCTAGGAATACTTCTTTCTTGCTCTCCATTCTTGGGAAGAAAGCACTGCTTTCATTGGTCCATGGCTTCAATGACTCGCACAATGGTGTGCAAACCTTTTGGGTGGCAAGGAGCTGGGAGTTTTCCTAGATCCTATTGTAGGGTCTGTTTTGTTGGTTTTCTGATGTTGTTCTGGATTTTCTGTGTTTTTGAGTTGGTTTTTTTTTCTTTTTACTTTTGCACTCATAGCTCCAAAGCTACCCACGGAACAGGCTGTTGCACCACGTCAGATGTCAGGGAGCTTTCCTGTGATGAAACCAGGAGGAGGTTAATGTCAGACCTCTGTCTCCTAAAGATGTCACGGCCGGAGGGACTACCGGTGTGCATCTTTAGAAACATAAATCCCAAGGCTAAATCAACACTCATCCCTCCTTAGTGTGCTGCAGGGTTACCATTGTCACCTTTCCATGCAACATTAATGTGGCAGTACATGCTGGGACACTCCTGCACCTTTCTCTCTTCCTGCAGCCCATGCACCCTCAGCAGCCAGGGCTGCAGACACTGCCTCCTCCCTCTCTAGCCCATGCCCCCCTGCAGAACGCCCTCCCCCAAAGCAGATCAAACTCCTCTCTTGGTGTAATTTTATATGGTTCCATGTTTCTGAACAGCTAAAGACGAGAGGATGGTGCAGCCCACTTGCCTGTGTGGCTTCCCATGGATGATGTGGGGCATGTGGAGAGAAGCCCATGCTCACATGGGCTGAGCCACAGGACTGGACATGCAGCCTACTCCATGGCACAAACAAGCCTCACCCCCCTCACGCCCTGCTCATACCTTCCAGTCCCAACCCTGCAACTGCACGGGATCCTGTTTGCCAACACACCTGCCCAGCCTGCATTCTGGGGCTGGTGGAGCTGCTGCCCACCCTACCCACCAGAGACAGTGGCTCTTGAGGAGCTTGGCGCAAGGACATGAAGTGTGCAAGCAGGAGAGAAGAGAGCATATTTATTTTTTGTTTACTGCAAGCAGAGCAGTATAAGTGGTGAGGATCCCCTCTGCTCTACAGCCCCCCACAGGAGCAATAATGTGAGCTGGGCCCAGGGCACAGTAAAGAAAAATTCTTCAGAAAATGCTAAGCGTTACAGTAGAATTGTTTGCAGTTTGTTTCTCATCAACAGTTAAAAAAATAGATCTGCTCCTTCAGTATTTGGGCACCCTGGAGACTCCATCTCACCTCAAGAGATGGAGAGTGGCAGGCCTGGTATGTGCGTGTGTGTGCAAACTTCCCCAGCCTCTGCATCTTTGCCAGCTGCGGTATGAAGGAAACACCCATATCACACCATGTAAACTCTTGCCATACCCCTAAACCCAGGGCCCAGGGGGTTGGGATGGACACAGGCCTGGGTAGAGCGGGTTGTAAACCCCCCACAGTGGCAGATCAGGCTGGCCACAGGCAGCAGCATCCTCCGATTGGGAGTGAGTGTGGATACTGGAGGCCAGAGGAAGCCAGGTGCAGTGTTCTCCTCCCAGCAAAAGGCTCCTCTCCAGGAAGAAAATCTGCCAGGCACAGATACTGCACTTCCCTCCATACAGGCACAACCTAACACCTCCCCCACCCCCCGGGTGTTTGCTCCAAGCACCCCTCCCCAAGGGCAGAGCTCAAATGAAGTGAGATTACAGGAAGCAGGAGCTAGGGAAGAAAAGCTATACTGCAAGTACGAGCAGGTAGAGATGAAAGCACGCTGTGAGTGCTGAGAGCCCCCCACCTGGAGGATTTAGGCCCAAGTCCAGCTGGATTTCCCTTTACACCTCACTATGAGCACTTCTGCTTTGCTCTGTGGCATTGGAGGGTACCCCCGCTTTGGCACTGTCTCGTTTTAATGCTCCCCACCACCATTTCTGGCCCCCAGCTGTAGGGCTGGACAGACTCCATGAGGAGAGGGCAGGATTGGGTCCAAAACTCATGTTTGAGTGGTGCCTCCCTGCCACTAACAGCATCAGAGGTGAGGTGGGCATGGCCATTAAAGGAAGGACCACTTTAATTTAGTATTATCAAGCCCAAAGGAGCTTAATTAGAGTGCTTGCTCACTGGGCATGCTATCAAGCACATCTTTTCCCTTAGTTTAAAGAGAAAATCTGCCTAACACAACAGTTATGGCTACAGCCACATACCCCCTATTCATGGTGTGAAATCCCCACACGGAGTGCCCTGCTGACCAACCTCTATCTGAGAGACTGGGAAAGTGGGGAGGAACCTGTGAGTTTAGGGAAAAGGGAATAACCATGGAATTGCAACTCATTACAAACTCAGAACATGAAATTGGAAGCATTTTTGTGTTTTAAAATAAACAGAAAAATATGCAGCGTGTCTTTTTTTTTTTTTGCTGTCATATTTCACAGTGTGATCCAGCCTGTTAATGAATAGGCATTTTTTTTAAGTAGAGCTTTCCAAAGGAAGAGATGATCTACAGATAATGCCATTGATCTACCAAGAGAAACTTTTTCAATAATGGAGCCTTTCAGAATTCTGGGCCAAACTTCTTGGACATTCTTGCCAGAAGAAAAATGAGAGAGATAGAAGTCAATTCCACTTGGTCCCAGAGAAAGAGACGGCTACTAGGTGTAAAATCATAGGCTGGTTAACACATCTGAGTTAGGGATGTCTTCTAAAAAAGAGCAATTCATTTTTTGTTCTGTCCCAAAATAGAAGAAAGCTGGAAAAAATCCTACAGGCGATAGGACTGCAATGAAGCTGTTAAATTCTGGCATCAGCTTGGTGCAGGACTATGCAAGGGCAATTAGAGCTGCACCATGCTGCCCTGTGCAGTACCACTGTCAGCTTTAATCTGCACACTGATGGGCAGCACAAAATCCAAGTTACAGCCCACAGGAAGCACAACCAGTGAACCCATATTGCTTTGACAGTTGCACTCATCTAGAAATAATGCAAAACGCTATTTAGATGTATACATCACGACCCTGTGCTCTAGGAAGAAAACAATCTAATGAGGGGCTGGGAGACTCCTTGCAGAAAGGAGCAAAGACATTGGTGGTGGTGGGTTTTTTTCCTCCCCTCCTTTTAGAATTCTTCGTATTTTATCCTGTTGGAGCGCCGTGTTGGGGTTGGTTTCACCAAGCTGTTCTTTGCCTTTACAGCCTCACTGAAGAACCTGAAAACAGATGGAAAACTCTTCCAAGAAGTTAGTTCATGGCGTTCTGTACCTGCAAAACACAAAGGTGAGAGTTTGACTAGAGGTCATTCTGTGACTTGCTGGTGTTCACAGGATAAATGCTCTGTAAAATGCAGAAGTGCAAAATCTGGGGAAGACACCCAGCTGCTTGCAGCTGGTCTGGAGGGAGCCTGGGGAGGGTCAGGGCTGTCCTGCTGCTGAGCTCTGGGGAAGCTGACAGAAACAACTGTACACACGGGCAGAGAGATACACGCACAAACATACACATATGCACATGCACAGCCACCCATATCACAATCAGAGATCCTCAACAAGGGAAAATAAGATCTGGGAAAATAAGATCCCAAAGCACTCTGTTAATAAAAGCTTCATTGAACCACCTCACCTATCTGGCCTACCTTGGGAAAAAGAAACTGTCTATTTTCAGGCATATTTTGTATTATTTATTTTTCATTTATACTGCTCTTAACCTGGTATATGCATTTTCAAGTGAAAGAAAACACTTGATCTGAACTACATCTCATGCATCATGAAGGCATCCTTTGTGCATCTGCTCTCACAGATAATATTGAGACAGTAAAGTGGACCTTTCCTGTTTATATCTTCCCTCTGCACACAGATTTACCTCTGTATTTTTTTTTTGTGTATGCATCTATTGTTTTGCAAGTACCTTCCTCAACACATATACCATTTGCTTTATTTAAACAACTGTACCCCCTCCTCCAACCCCCAAAACAAAACCAAGACAATGGAGATAGGGAGCCAAGGGGTGTGAAAGAGTTGGGACCTCTTCCTGGGTAACCCAATTATGCAGAGATGCTGCCTGGTAGTCTTTGGATCCTGGGCCTCTGTTTGATACTTTAACATTATTAATGATAATTCTTTAGTCTGTAATAGTAGGTCATTGCTATGGTTACTCTACAATGGTGCAACACTTCACTTTCCCCTTCAGCTATTCGTTGAGACCTGGCAACCACATTTGTTGCCTAGCAACAGTTCTGTGACAGTATCACAATCTAGGGGTGACAACAATGAGGGACACAGTGGCCACAGCCTGCCAGGTGGAGAGGGATGCAGTCTAGGGTGGATGATGGTCCCTGCAGGATATAGGGTGGCCATAAGTCCCTGGGGATATGGGATGGCTGCTCTGGCATGGCATTTGCTACACACCTACCTTCACATCCCTGTCAGGGCCCTCTATGCATCCATCCATGGAGCATCCTTGGTGGGTCCACACACATCCATCCCCTCCAGAAACAGGGGTTTCACCTCCTTCTCACATGCCTATGTCATAGTGTATGGCAAACACCCCTTAGAGCCCTGAAGGCAAAACATCTTTCTATGTGGCTTTCTGGTCCCTACACAGACATCTCCAATACAAACACATCTTTCTCACTTCTGCCTGTCAGCATTCTCTGTCTTGATTGTAGTAGTCCTCATTAATATCCACTGGATTAAGATGAAAATATAGGCTGTGAATACTATGTTGGTTTTTTCCCCTTTTTTCTTTCTTCATCAACAGCCTCCCTCCTCTGTGAAAGGGTCATCCAGAAACAAAAAATTGACAAAACAAAATACAAATGACAAAACAAAAAAGTAAGTTTCTGAGGCCTTCCAATGTCTTTCCTCATCATGTCTTCAACCATGTACTTTCCTCATACCCTCAAGAGAGATAATGCTCATATTTACTAGTGTTACTGAAACTGATTAACCTACAGCTTTCCTATGGCAACTCCTCTCAACCCACTCTTCTCAAAAAACAATTCAAGCTTTGAGTCTAGAGAGACTCAATGATTCCACAGTTTAAAGCAATTTTAACACTCCCTATTTTCCCTTTCCTAGTAACTATCTTACTGGCAGATGAACAATTTCCCTGGTGATAAAATCACTACAATGGATATTTAGTTTCCAGGATTAAGATGGTTCTTTGCTTGATTAATACTGCAATAAGAAAAGCTTGCTAAGTATCTGCCTTGGCCCCTTACAGTCATTTCTAAAGGTCAAATTTTGCCCTTATGCATTCATATTCAACTACTCCTAAAGGGAGAGTCCTAAAAATTTAATATTGCCCATACAGTGCATTTATGATTTAGATACCAAAGGCTTGGAAAATTCAACCGAAGCAAGTGGAATTTTGTCCTAAGGGTGACAACAGATTTTGGCCATAAGATTTTTGCCAGAGGAAAAATACCATTGATGACTGCAATCTCAGTTGTATATTTAGTAGTACACAGATCTAAATTAAATGCATGAACAGCCATCTATTTTTTGATACAAAGAATAATTTTTAAGAGACGGTAAGAAGCAGTTGTTTTAAAGCCAAGGTCCTCTGAGATATATATTCTTAGTTCTCACTAATTTCAACTACTGTGATGATAAACCATGATTCAGTATATTGTATTAATTGGTGGGCTGTTGCACAGTGTGTAGTAATTTCAGATATTAATTCTTTGAGAAATCTTAGGAGCATGCTGCATAGAAAAGATACAGAAAACCTGTTAAGTGTGGGAAATAACTAGAATACTCTAAAATATGCAAAGTCTACAACTGCAGAACAAAAAAGTATAAATCCCTCCTAGTCCCAGCCCCACAGACATAAATGACAGAAATGCCAAAAAGTAAACCAGCCTCCCACTTGCCAGCATGGAGAGGTGTAGAGAGAAATGAATATATATTTTAACATGTGCACAACATCATTGGAAAGGAGCTCCAAAGAGATAGTGGAACCAATAATGTGTGAGGTGAAACAAGTAATGACAGTTAAACAGTGAACAAGTTCCAGAATCAATTTACCAAGCACCACAAAGAGATATATAATTAGAAATAATGAAGACTTGCCAATACAGTTGTTGATACAAAAAATCAGGTAAGGGAATACTTTTAAAAATTTAATATCCAAATCATCAGGTCTGGATGACATGCATATGTGGGTCTTCAGGGAAACAGTTAATGAACTTGCTGGACTACTGGCAATTATTTCTGAGAATTCATGTACAATCAGGTAGGCACCAGAGGACTGGGGTGGTGATGAGACGGAAAAAAAAAGTTCTAATTTGAGAAAAGGAAGATTAATTGAAACTAACTACCACACATAAAATTCAAGTTTGAATATCAGTAAAGAAAGAGATCAACATTATAAAAAGTCACAAGCACCTTTAGGATAACAGCAGACACAACAGGCTCAAATTTGACAAGAACAGATAAAACCCGAACTTCATTGAGTAACAAAAATCAGCACGTGAGAGACTTATCCACTGCTGTGTTTTCCACATAGGTCAACCTGGCAACCTTGGTGCAGTGGGAACCAATATAATAACTTAAAATGAATTATGACCTTCACTGCTCCAATGGGTTGTGGTCACTTGCAAATCAGTTACATTACGCCAGTCAAGGGGCCACCAAACACTTGATATCTATGGTAATGCAATTCCCAAATGTGTGCTGCCATGCCTGTGCTGGCTGTAACTGCCAGCAGCATGTCCACCAGCAGCTGCAGTACATATCACATCTCCACAGCGTCCAGACTCATCTAATCTCATCATCTCATCTCATCTCATCTCATCTCATCTCATCTCATCTCATCTCAAAGATGCAGAGTTATGCCTCTCCCATTGTACATTATCTCAGACTCCAGGAAACGGGTGCTGGCACACTTTTGGAGAAGTGTGTCAAGCATTTGAGAAGACAAATAAGTAATAAATTAATATGGGGTTGAAAATATACCTATGAAGTCCCAGAGGGACTAGTATTCAGCCTCAAGTCTTTTAAATGTGGTTATTAGTAATCTGAAAGAATATTGAGAGTACAGATACTGAATATAGGAATAGCATATTGAATAGAAGATAGTACAAATACAAGGAACAAAAATAATAATTAAAAGGGCAGCCTAAATGGGTAGAAAAAACAGGGAAGAGGAAAAGCAAAGATTGAAACTGGGAATGGTGCCTGCAAGGGTAGTCATGCAATATGAGTGAATGATCCTGATGGCCATTTGCACACACGCATGCAAGGCACTTTCACTGTCTTCCCTTTCCACTTCCACTCAAGAAAAGCAGCTCTTCACCGAGCAAGGCTGACAAACTCCTCCGCCTGAAAGCAGAGTGTCTGGACAGAGAAGAGCTCTGCAATCACCATAATTCACTCTTGCAGTGTGATTACTGGCTGTGCAGGACAAAGGTGCCCTCCTACAGTGCCTGCCCACTGTGTCAGACAAAAGCCTCCTCCTGCGGTGCTCAGAAGATGCACAGCACAATGGTGGCCCCCCGCCGCGTTTACAAGATGTGTGGGACAAAGGTTTCCTGCGCTGTACAGGAGCTGTGAGAGATCTTCACACATGCCTTAGCGCTGAAATGTTTCTGCACAGAAAAGTTTCCACGTTGAAAAGCTTCTCCACAGATACTAGCCACAGGGCTGACCTCAGGTCTGCTTCTCTAAGTGACAGCTCATGTCTAAAGAGTTCGGGCTTCAGAACGAATTAAGGGTGTTCCACGCCTTGGGGTTTAGTCCCCATTGGGATGGAGAATTCTGCTGCTCTTCAACAAGGTCTTGCTCAGCAGAGAGTTTGTCATCATGATCTACACTGAGATCCTGTCATGATGCAAAATGCCAATGTGAGTAGCTTAGCCATCTTGTCCGTAGACAGTGGCACAGGTTGCTTTTACATGTATGAATCAAGCTACATATCTAAAAGGCACGAGGTCTTATCAGAATCTGATTTAAATGGTTCAGAGGTTGAAATATAGACTTTTGTGAGCATTTGCAGGAACAGAAACACTTAAAATATAATTAAACATGAAAAGCAACACAATTCTTTTCTCCTTTACACATAAACTAACAGATAAGCCAACTCCATCTGACTGGGTAGACAAGTGTGACAGACTTTTCAGAAAGGATTTTTTCTTCTGAAAGTTATGAATCAATGGAAATGTCTATCTTTCTTTCTCACATTATCCACACATGCATTGAAGAACTTTAATTCCTAGGTATTCAGTTCTGCAATTCTGTTACTCTGTAGCAATTTAACAATACTGTCCAAATATGCACTTAGGTGTGAATAAGAGATGCTTCCTGCCTGTCCTGCATCCATCTTTCTGTATGCTAACAAATTACTTTTGTATCACAAAGCTATTTCTGAACAAGAATTTAACTTTTTTTATTCTTGAGTGCATCAGATATTATCAAGTATGACAGAACTACTTTTAATCCATACTTAGAGACTTTTAATCTCAACTTACAATTATTTTATTCTGTTGATCTGCATGGGAAGAAATAATTGTGTCTTTTGTGACTATTTTGGTCTACTTACATAAACATCCAGGTCTCAAACTCCAAAACAGAAGAAGCTCTCAGAGCATCCCCAGTAAAACTGACAAAAAAAGGACATTAAAGAAATACATCTTGCCAAAAATCACTCAATAGTTCTGACTAGGAAAATGAGAGCTTCAGGAAAAATTGTGAACGAGTCCATAAGCTCAAGAACCTTGAGATCAAATGACCTTAGGAATTTTTGCATATGCACTTCTAGATGTCACAATGGTAAAAAAAGGTTAAAAATTTAGGCAAAATTAAGAGATGAGCTAAATAATTGATGAAATGAAAGCAGTAATTTCTGAGGGGACATAAAAAAAACCCAACCTCAAACTTGATGTGTTTAGTTTGGTTAAGAAGTAATTGTTTGTGTAGTCATGGACACAATAATAATCTGAAAGTAACTGTATAGGGAAATAATTATTTGGAGAGTCCAAGAAGGAAAAAGCAGGACAATTTGAAGAAACGAAATACAGCTTATTAAGTGGGCTTAGACACAAAATAAACCGGTTAAGACTCAATATTCATATAAGAAAAATATATGGCAATACTAGAAACTAAAGGCATTTTTTACTTCGTTATTATCTACTTTGACATAAAGCAGTTCTCATTTTGGTTGGACATGTATTACCAATAATAATCTTTACTGGGCAGAGCAACAAGCATCCTACCAATGCAGAAAAAAGAGCACCTCTGAACGCCCATACTTGCAATTGGCTTTTCTTCCACTCCTTGTTTACAGCACACCAACTTCCCAAAAAAAGCAAGTGGTTAAAAATAAGTAAAAAAAAAAACAAAAACAAAATTAGTAAATTCCCCTTGCCCTCTGAGCAATAAGATACAAAGATTCACACAAAAGCTCATTGCAAGCAAGGTCTGCTAAGTGGAAAAGAGACAGGAGTCTAACACAGCCATCATTACTTTCCTTTCCACCACTCTTCATTTAGTATTAAGGGCAGTCCCATGTGTACAGGTCATTTGTTTGTTCCTCTACGTGTGAACTGGCCAAATAAGTGAAACTTGTGAGGTTGTTCTTTCCTGAGCATAGGTTACCAAAAGTTAGGTATTTTGCTGGGTAGCAAGAGTCATGCAATTTTATGTTGAGTCTGAACAACACTCTAAGAGGCAGCAATTTCCAATGCAACAAATTTTTGCAGAAGAGCAAGCTATTTCCTTGCTATTTCCTTCTTCCTTGAAGAAGGGATCCTGTAAAGATGCACACAATATTATGCATTATGATTTATGATTTAAAAATCCATGTTAAAATGGTGTACCATGCAGACAGAAGTAGGCAGGGCTTGAAATTTTATTTATATTGACTATGTGTTCACCTCTCTATTGCTATCTTTATCCGTATCTCTATACAATCTTTATACATCTATCTCCATCTTTACAGTATGCGTATCAACAACACTGTCTGTCTGGCTATCTATCTATCTATCTATCTATCTATCTATCTATCTATCTATTTATCTATCTATTATCTATCTATCTATCCCTCCATCTATCTATTCATATCTGTAACTCCACCCTTACCTGTATGTAAAGACAAGTATAAAAATTCCTTACCTGACAAATGCGAGGTGGGATACTCAGGTTACATCTTACAAAGATATTTTTGGGCTAAGAATATACCTATGGAAGGTGCAGGGTCTCACCAATGGAAATTAAGAATAGGTTAGGCGACTATCTCTTAGGAATATTAAGGGTGTAGCTGATCTGGGAAATATGGACAAATTAAGTAACTTCTTGACTTTCTTTCTATCCAGCCCTGTCTTTTCTGTGACTTTATTGGGCTTATTTAAGCAACATCTAAATTTGATTGTATTAGCAAGGTACTTCACAGTAGCTCTGAAGCATTTCAATAATATACATTAGTGACATAATTTTTTTAATGCACATCCATTTTTTAAAATCACAAATTAGGAAAACAATCTCTATAAAATTGCAAGCAAGGGCACAAATAAAGTATACAGCATTTGAAAACCATTTTCTCAACTAGGAAAAAGGAAAATTGGCTTTTAAATAAAGGGAGTTTTGACCTGCTCAAAACTCAACACTTCACAAGAGAACATGCAGCCATAAGACTTTTTGGGTGAGACCACTGAAATCCAAGTGTTCAAGCCTCACAGCTTCCACAGGTTATAAACCTGAAAAATACTAATTTACCTGACAGATCTTAACATGCTGCAGCATGATGCAAGTTGTCAGTTATACCCCCTTCTCTCACTGCTATGCAAAGACATGTCTAACAGAGTTTTTAAAGGGAGAAGTCATCATTATTGTGCTTCTGCACACCAAATGGCTCAGCCAAGATGAGGAATGGATCCGAGCTCTGCTGAGCCCACAGCAGGAGCTCTGTTCATGCAGCAGTGCTGCTGATGTTAACAAGAATGCAGATTTTATAGAATATACTTAAACTCATTTAAAACATTGGGCAGCAATTCCTGCAAATTACTTTAATCTGAAATACTCAAGGGCTGATTTTTCAATCTGAGTTTATTCCAAAATCTCACAGTTTTTTACTTCCTATGGGGCAGAGACCTGTTGAGTACACACTCTTGGGAGAACACTACTAATGTAAGAAATTCATCAATGATACCAGGACAAGGGAAACAACCAGCTGCTTAGAAAATAGCTCCTCTTTGTAATGATATTTTATGATTATTTGTTTCTAAATAGTACTTATGCCATCCAACATCTGGATGTACCAGCAGCATAAGCATAAACCAACACAGTTTTGGCACTTTCCAAAACACGGCGGCCAATGCAATACCATAGAAATGGCAATGTTGGCACCAAAGAGCAGCTAGGAAAGGCAGCAGTGCTTTAAAATAACATGTTACATGACAGTAGAGATACCCCATCCACTAAAGATGTAAAAAGGTTCTTAATCACTAGCAGGATAAGCACATACTGCTTGCCAATTTGTGAAATTTTGAACCCAAAACCAAATTGCACTAAAGCAATTTTAAAATAAAGCAGCAGAATATAATTTTCTCCTCTTTCACACCAGAAGCAGAGCTTGAAGGCTGGTGGGGATGCTGACATAGGCAGCTGTGGAAGTAAAGGTCTTTCAAGGAACAGGAATGAACCTGTGTCTAAAGAACAAGCTGCAATGAGAACATGCATGGGGCAGAAACACATCAAACACCCAGCTTGTTTTTATGATTTTAGTGAGAATCTGAATTAATATCTTGGAAGCCTTTAATGAATACACTAACTCTCCCTTCCCACAGTGGAAAATGTTTATAATCTTCTACATAAGCAACCCTTCAAAAGCATTTTTTCTGCCTGAATTTTTTACTTGGATTGTAGTATTCTTTTGTATCTGTGTAGACGAAAGACTACAGGCAACACAAGTCCAGAGTTATTTTCATAGGTACAGTGGTATTCAGTAACCCATCTGCTTAATCCTGGAACTACTGCCTCTGGCTGGCTCCAACCCAACCCAACTAGCTCAACCTAACCTAATCTAACCTAATCTGACTCAACACAATTCAACTCCTCCAAGTTGCCATTGGCAGCATTCATCTTCTCCCTGGCCCTGGAGCTGTCACAGAAAAGGCACTTCCCCTTGATTTGTCTTCAGAGGCTAATCCTGTGAAGGGTAAAATGAAAAAAATCTCAAGAATACAAGTGCCACCTCTAGAGTGCCAGTTTTGGTCCTGTGGGAAAACCTAACTTCACCTGAACCTGGTCCTCCCCTTCTGATGCCTCCTCCTGCAGGATGGTGGAAATGGAATTAGCAAATGGTGGGCTACGATGAGGCTGTTGACCTGCTTTCCTGCTTTTGCTGGACGCCAACGTCATGAGCCCCCATCTGCCACAAAGGATTCATCTCCTTACATCAAGAGACGTGAAACTCGAGCCTAAATCCAAGTGATCCTGAAAATGAGGATTCAATTCATTTAAATTCAGCCACTCACCATACACTGAGGTGTCTAAGCTCCACACACACCTAAACTCCTGACCTTAAAGTTTGCACCTTATGATGGCATCACCTCTGTGATGCTCAGAAACACATCAGGCTTGGCAGTGAAAATACTCCCAAGGGTCTCAGGCAGATATAGTGTTTCTGTGTCCCCCTCTCCCCGTGTCCCGAAATGCTAAGTAGGTGCCCAAGCCACAGGGGCAGGAATACTCTCTTACCTCTTTCCTCAGGCTTCATTTCACATGAATCTCTTCCTACTCCTTGCCTGTTTTTCATCCACCTGGGACACTTGTTTCTCCAGAATACCTATTTCTCCAGGAAATCCATTTCTGAATTCCTCTTCTGCAACTTGCTCACCTGGCAGCTCTTCTTGAATTCATGCTCAGTGTCTGGCCTTGATCTTATTCCGTCTCATCCACACACTGATCCCAGCTGTCCTGTTCTCATGGACCACCAATTTCTGCCTTTTCATGACTTTGCTTTGGCAATTTCAGGATGACCTCCTCTACCTCATTGCTAGTACACCTAGTACAATTTCTCCTCACAAACACCTCTGTCTTCCAAGCTGCTGGCATCAAGCACATCTTCCTTCTCCATGTTTTCCTCTTTCTTAACAGCAAAATAAAGTCCCAGGTCTGACTGGCAAGTCGGACAAGTATTTGGCAAGTATTTTAAAAAGCTGAACATAGGATGCACCTACCACCCAGATGCAGTGGTGAGGGTAGAAAAAGAGGATACATCTGTGAAAATGCAGTTGCCCTACTCTGCGGGATCAGAGAAATGAGATATTTATCTCCTAGGCGAGAATGATTTTCGTAGTTTCATGAGTTTCATAGGAAATTCAGGGCATTTTCTTAATGACTTAACGGAAAGGAAACATGTCTGAGTTTGTAAAATGCCATGGGAGATGAAGCTGGGGCACCAGAACACAAACAACCAGTAACAAACTGAGTTAAAAAATCATGCTTGGGGAGTAAATAACAAATACCCTTAAGTTTGATAAAAATTTAGTTATGTCAAGTAAGTACAAAAAAATTTCTGGAAAAAAAAATAAAATAGTGCAGATTTGAGATGTGAATAACTCTTCTGCACTTGCAGTAAGTAATTTATGACTAACCCATACCATATGTATTTTTCTCATTTGCATTACATCAACTGCTGTCAATATATGTACACATATTATTTCCCCCATCCTGTGCATCTAGGATTTACATGACCCACTTCCAGGCGTCTGCACAGCTGTACTAGTGATAAAAATGGTGAGAAGATAGTGCTGTTTCACCAGTGAATTTACACCAATATAGTGAGGGTTAACTTTCTTTTATTAGCATGACCTTTGCTGGTTGTTGTTAATGAACATTCTTGAAGGAGGCAGGTGACTGAACCCAGATGGTGAGATTTTATGGACAATGATCATTGTTGTGGGTCAAGTACACCTGTGCTGCAATCATAAAATTAATAACCTCTACAACAACAGCTTTACATATGACTATCTCAGAAGAGCGCCACTTGTGTAACTCACAGCCTTTGGAAATGCTATTTATAATTTATACCCCCAATTTGAAGTGCAAAGATTTTTCTCTCCCACAAGTCGTAGTAATCAATATAGGTCTGCACCTATTACAGCCTGATGAGGTGAAGTGTGTGGCACGAATCAGCTGCACTGGGCAAACAACACAGCTCATAAACATGGCTTTGCAAAAGAGATCTCCAGTGGCCATTTCCCACACCTGCGCTGTGAGAGCAAATAGAGGAAATAATTTTTGTCGGGGTACCATCCCTGCTTAGTGTTGTGAATTGAATTAATTGCATATTTGCCTCAGAACTGATCAGAAAATTTAGGGATTTTCGCAAGTAACATGGACTTTAGGCTTCTGCACTTTAATTCATAACACATCAAGACTTACTGCAGGATACTATGAAGCCCCTATATCATAGAAACTGGCAATTTAACACTAAACACTAATTTGCAAAGGCTTTGCAGATGTGAATTACAGTTAATAGTATCACATGTCCTGTGACTTAACCTCAGAGATGTCACTAGAGGGACTGTTTGAGATTAATGATCATGAAGCTGCATTTCATTCTCTGCTTAACCCTCCTCCTCATTACAGCAGATGGCAGCTCTGCCTGGAAACTCAGTGCATCTGCCTTGCTTCCTACCTCCTCTGAGTAGCACCACCCAAAATCAGTCACAGATGATGCTCAGGATGCAAGGGCAGCAAGCCAGTCACGCGGCAAAGAGTTCAAGACAGGCATCATGGGGGAGGCAGCAAAGTGAGGCGCAGGCAGAGCGGAGCTGAAGGCAGCCGTACGGCAGACACGACGGCACGGCATGCTGTGTGCTGGCATGCACTGACCTCTGCCAACAGCTCTCCTGACATCCCCATCTATGGGAGTCAGACATGAACATCAGTGTGGGAGGTGGGTCCGCCAACAGTAGAAGGGAGAACTCAAAAGTCTGGGATGAAACGTGAAGAGAAATATTAAGTTAATATTAAGAGAAAAAATCCATCCCAACCAATAAATCCTTAAGAGCTATGGATGTTCACTGTGGGTTTGCTTCTGTGACTGATGAGGCCTCATTGCTGAGATCTGGCTAGAGAAAGCTCAGTGAGACCCAGCATTTAGTGGGATGAGAGCAGATAGGGGTTGCTCCTGGAGAAACTGCAGATCATGTTCTGCTTTACAGCCACAGGGAAAACACAGCAGGACACTGATAACTCAAGATAACTCAAAAATCAGAGTATTTCTGCTAATCTAGTTTTAAATATCCAATTACCAAGTGGTAAGGTTTCTAACCACTCAATTTAAATGCTACACTAACTAAATAAACTTCATTTGGGAGACCATATTTATTTCAAAACAGGGAACTTCACATATAACCTTTAAAAAATAACACAATAAATAACAACCAGCTCCAAAGCTGTGTCTTCAAGCTGACACAGTCACTTCAATGTAGAAGAAACAGTTCATGATTTCTCCACCAGCCAGAGGAAAAATAAACCCCCAAACATACAAAGACAGAAACCAATGAAACGTAATTACCTCCTTGTATTTGCAAATGCAATTTTCACTTCAAAATACAATCCTGATATAATAACTGATCTTTTCATGTGGAGTCTTCCAGCAGAACCAGTGCTGCTGAGACAGACTGTGGAAAAATCAAGAAAAATCCCTTGTGTCAAGATATAAATTTTTTGCCAAGCATTTAGTAGTTCTAAAGAAAATTACTACAGTTTTTTTATCCAGAAAGATATCCAAGAAAGACCTGGGAACTGGGGATAGAAACAGAAACTGCCAGGAAAGTATATTTCGAAGCATAAGAGAGATGAAATATTTGGTGGTTCAAATTATTTTCTTCTTACATCAAGAACCTCTGATTTTCCATAAAATTAGAACAAAATGAAAAGAAATTGTCAAGGTAGTTTCTCTCTGAAGAATCACCGAGCTGGAGTTATGTCATCTTGCATTACAATTATTACCTACTGTCACAGTTGGCCTACAAATACTACATTCTAAAAAGCATGAAGAAAATCACTTAAATACATCTGGTGAGTTCTTTTGTTGATGGTCCATGCATATCTCTTAATATTTACTGCTCTATTTTGGTTTAATTCATCTAAACCACCATAGGCTGAATTTTTTCAAGTAATTTTAAAGCAAACTGTTGACACATTAGGGAAAAGACTTCATTGTAAAAACAAGGAATGAGGCAGGAGCTGAAATTTGTCTAAATAAGACCAATATCAATGTGCAAAAATGCACAGACACCTAAAGTTTGACAGTCACTGCTCATAAAATCCTGCAATGGTATTATATGAAAACTATCTCCTGTAGAGGGAAGTTAGAGAGGAGTTCATATACGAATGCTTGAGGAAAACTTGTACTGCGGTTGGAACATTCCCTATTAGTCTAAGGATAAAGGAAACATTACAACCACAATATTAAATTAATAAAATGTTTCTGGGCTGCACTTCTGAAGTGCATGTAAGTACTTCGATTATGTTTCACAACAAAAGAGATTCAGTGAAAACCCCACCAAATCCCACAACAAAACTAATAAAATAAATCTGTGACACACTTAACAAATCAACAAGTTGCAACAGATTTGGTATGACTTGAGAAGTGCTGAAATAAAATATTTCCTTATGACATCCGTTACTTAAGGTGGATTCCTGAAATATGAAAAGAAGGTTCTTTTTAATTGAGCTTCGTATTCCAAATGGATCATAGAGGAATTTTTATCTGACTTTTGTGTATAACGCAAGTAAGTCTTCTGTAGTTTGGGATCTCAATAGTTCCCTTTATAAGAGCTTGTTTTCAGGTGTTTAAAAATTTTGCCAAGCTAAGTATTTGGGATGAAAATTCCTATCCTCTGTCTCTGCCTTAGACTGATTATTATTATTTTTTTATGTTTCAAGTGAGAAAATTTAGTCACTTTAGGAAATAAGACTGAGGGAAAACACATTTGGCCCTGCTGGGAGGAATGAAAAACGAAACAAATATGAAAATATAAAAAAGGTCTTAAAAGAATTTTGCTGAGCAGCCTCCGTGTCTCTGTTCTTCACAGTTTGAAATTTGGAAGGTAAGGTCCCTGTTATCCTTTTGCAGTTCCCATGAAAAACCAGCCAGATTTTTGCCTAGTCACAAGCCTTTGAAAAAACTCATTTGCGTATGCTCAGTACAGACTCCCCAGAATCTGGAAGTCTAAGTGGCCAAAGATTCCTCTGAGGATGCTGTTTGCCCAGAATGGACAGGACTAAGTCAGACTTTTTTTTTTCCACTCCTGCTCCCAGATGTTGCAGTCTAATGTGGCATCAGGCACAGGAACTAAGTGCAGGCAGCACTCCATCCTGGGCTCCAGATGCAGGCAGAAAAAGAGAAGGGGAAAAAACCACGCTAATGTAAATAGAGAGAACTAGTCCCTGGGGAGCAAATGGATGAAGGAATCAAGACATAAGATTGACCATGTAAAAAGATCGAAGAAAAGTGGCATAGGAACACTAAGGAAGGTGAAGGGAACACCTCTGCAAGAGAAAGAAAGTCCCTGAAGAGCAGGGAACTAGTTGCAAAGAGAGTTTAGGAGGCAGATCTGAAGGACAGCAGACAGTCTGGACACAGTAGGGACAGGTAAGCAGACACGGAGAGGAGGAGAGGCACAGTGAGACATGACTCTCCAAACTAGGTAAGAGCTGCCTTATGGCAGACTTGGTCTCTCCAGGCAGAAAAAACTGCCAATGCTTCATTCTCCCTTGGCTCTGGGTCACTGAGAAGGTGAGACAATCTACTGCACTAATACTCTCAGTACCTTTACCTTGCTTCACTAGCCCATGTGTCTGAGCTCAAACATCATGTCTGAAATCTCCACCTCTGCAACTAATCTGCAGCCGCAGAACATCACATGATAAAATTGCCTTTCTTAGTCTTACTGTGGTTGAAGAAAATAAATTACACACAGTAAACTGTATTAGGACAATATTTGAAGCATGCATGCTGAAGGGACAAGTTAAGGACATTCAATTTAGTCAGTGTCCAAATGATTCAGGCAAAACTGAGGGGGGATGGTGCTTACTGGTGCTGCTCTGGTACAGCTCGTGTTGACCTTGCAGAGAGTGTTATGCTACCCTTGAGGATCACTTGTGCATTTCTCCACCAGACACCTCTGTTGACCTGCAGCTATTGCCTGGGAGTAGGGAGAACTGGTCCAAACAGATGAGGCTTTTGCAACAAAATGTGAAATAACTTCATTTCAATGCAGTAAATGAAGGAGAATGTAACACAGTTTAGATATGGGAAACTCTTGCAATACATTGCTGTGAAATGTATATTTGCTATTGCATGGGCAGTGAAAGAAATGTTATGTGTTTGGGTAAAAATCCCCAGGTATTTAAAGAAAAACTTATGGCTATTTAAAAATTATCAATAAGGAATTAGTCTCATTAACGGAAAAAAAACCCCACTTTACAGAGCCCCAAGCTCTAAGGAGGATTGAGCATCTATAGACAGGAGCCTCACTGCAAGCAGCTCATAGCTGAGCTGACTCTCTAATCTTTGCTCGTGGAAAGACATGGCTCATGCGGTTTCTTATATGCAAAGTTTCCAGGTCACGGAAATTCCCAGTCGCCAAAGAAGAGCAAAGCTTCCCTTAATGGTCAGTCTCATATTTTTATCTTAATCTACCTCATGGTAACTGCTATTTTAACCTGAGTGTGTAGTTGCATTATGTAGTTGTGATCACTGCAAAGAATAAGAGTTAATACGGAAATAATGGTTTGTTAGGGAAAAACAGATGAAGTATACAAGAAGAAAACTGAAAGCTTTATGTTTGTACTATTTTATTCTCTCCTGAGATGATGGCTGAGAGTAATTTGAAGACATTACGAGTCCCTTAATGATACTGTGTGATCCAACAGGATCCCCTCTTGCAAACATACAACTGAGGTGACTTTTGTTTCACAGCAGTCTGTTATTCTGTTTTTCCACCCGTTCAAAATAAACCTTGTTCAAGCCAAAATAATTGCTTTGCAAGCCTACCTGCAGCTTTTTCTTAGGGTGATCCATGGTCCACCAAAAGTCTGAGATGCATTAGCACCTAAACTAGCAGAAGAGCTGAGTAACACTGGTGATAGGCTGAATGTAGCAATTCCAAGGGACATCAATGGTTGGCTCAGTCTGGGGATGCACAAACCCCGTGGTTTTGAAAATCTAGTGGTACAAGAAAGGATCTGCCAAACTGCACTCACTGAAGGGGATGAATTGCCTTTGAAAGACACTACACAGGTAGAAGTAAAAAAGTATGAAGCACAGAATGTTTGTATTTGCCATCGTTTGCTCTAGCAGGAGCTTCAGCTGGTCTTTCACTGCAACATGTCAACTAAAAGTTTGAATGCTTCCTACATTGTTGGAGCTAAGAATGGCTGGTCACTAAAAGCAGTATTATTCTACAATCACATCACACACATTTGTAGACTCATCCCTGAAGTTTGCTTCTGTGGCTTTAGATAAGTTACTTTTTTTTTTTTTGACATTTGGTTAACAGAACAATAATAAAGAAAATGAACAAATGAAAAAACTGTATGAAGAATCATGCAAAAGATCATAAATAGCAGGTTCAGCATCAGCAATGGCAGCTTTAATAAGTATCTTATAGGAAAGAACACTGCACCCAAATTTTAACTTTGTATGATATATGATGCTATGACATATATTTGGAATGACAGCCATGCATGGTTTCTTTTCCTTGCATCAGCTGCTAGCACATACATTTCTGTGGTAATATGATAGTATTCTTTGAATGAGATAAAAAGGAAGGATGACTGAGCCATAGTCTGCTCTGCAGCCTGCAGAATCAATTATCCCCCCAACCAATTTAATTGGTCAATTTCAAATACAGGAAATCTGCTCAGTCAAGTCATATCATAGAAGGCTCTGTTTCAAAAGCAGGTATCTAATATTCATATGAAATATGTAACAAGTCAGGCAAATTATGAAAGCATTATTATGCCTGAAGAGGAAATCACGTTACAAACACTCACATTCAGTAGCATACTTACAGCAATTACACTGCTTATGCAACAAGTTACCATTTAGATAATACTACACGTTTCTCACTTTTATCAGTGTTTTATGGCCCAACACTATTGTTTGTTCCTCTGTTTACTAGTTCCATATCACAACATCCATCCTGGGCTTGGCAATGACAGATATTGCTATACATACTCTCAGCAGGAGTTTTTGCTTAGCACCACAGGATGCTCCACCTTGGCTCTGTGCAGTACACAAACTGCTAATGCAAAAATCCCAGTTCTTAGTGGCTCTGAAAAGGTATAATGTTACAGCACCTTGATTTATTCCAGCAGACTTTTAACCCATGCATTTACCAGTACCCTTTTAATTTCCTGACACAACAGGGAGGGAAAATGCTGTGTTTTCCAAAAGGGTCTATGTGCAGATGTCCTAGCACTCAGTCCTCCAGTGTACATCTGCCTCTCAATTATTTGGTCAAAACTTTCCAATTACTAGTCAGTTTTTCAGGACAAGAACTCTTCTACTCCTTTTCTCTTGAATGCAAACTGGGCACCAGCACAAACATTTCTTTTTTAAAATAGCAATATCCCATCTGTTTAACTCTCTAAAGTGAGAAACTCAGCAGCTAACCCATTATAGAATGTCAAAATGTGCATAAGACATGAATTAGTTTGTTGAACAACTGTTGTTGTAACAACAGTTACTGGACTTTACTGACGTTTTTGAGTTTTTCAAGTTCTTGCTCTTCAAAATATCTACCTCCAAATTTGAAGTGATGTCATTAAGCAAAGAAGACTAATTGGCAGGCTTCTCAGGGAGTAGGCAGGTAATGTGAATTGTGTTTAAAGGGCTCATGATACATATGTGGATTTAAGACTATCTTGACTTAATGCGGATAAAGAATGGGAATAAGCGTGTGAAGAATCTGAAGCCAGAATAAAAACAAGACTAAAAGAATTTAGCTTTTCACTTTTTAAAGATAAATACCTGGGGAAAAAAGTGTTTCATCTCATAAAATTGCTAGCTTTGCAATCCATACAGGCCCTTTTACAGCCTCTTCAAAGAAAATAAAGACAGATCATTGTGCAAGCAGCAACATAAATTTCTGCTGTGGAAAGAGCAATGTTTGAGTTATGAATTTGTAACAAGCTTTAACTATGAAATGATGAAAACCTGGCACTTTCACAAAGCCCCATCAACAAAAAAATACAGCATATCAGGTAGCAGTGCTTAAATCCACTGCTCTTTGCCTTCCCTTACACATCACGTGGTTCACAACTCTAGCGACCAAATCTCCTATGATCACTCGAGATTTGTCTCCAACACCTGGAAGCTTGAAGATATGGGTCACGGTATTGCATGATGTATATATTCCCCATCTGTTTTCTTTTATGACATCAAAAAATAAATCCACCAAAATTCTTGAACAGCTATTACATGTCTCAGATTCTTTTAGGAGGAACAGGCCCAAGTCAAGCTTGCTGAGCTATCAGAACCCCAACCAGAATTTTTATGATTTTAGAGATCTAAGTAGCTTAACATTATCCAGTGTGCCACACTGTCACAAAGGAGCATTCTAAGTGTTAAGGTTGTATGCTGAGCTATCAAAGATTCATGCAGAAATGTACCAAAATCCTTTATATAAAACTAATCAAATTTGAAATTACTGACATATCACCTTGAGAAGGAATTTGATTTATTATTTGCAAAGTTATCCAGAAAACAGTGAGATACATAGCTGTAAGAATTACTGTTACACCGACTTCATGACTTTACCTTAGTTTTTATTGTTGCTTTTGTGTCTGCTCTAAATAATAATAAACAACAAAACTTTCTTTGTGCCATTAAGTTGCATGAATGTGAAATAAGGTTGCTTAGAAATGTGTGGCTGCACAACAGTTGTTTGCCATTAATTAATGATAAATTATAGAAAGCACAAAATGGTATGAAACCAGTTTTCTTCTTTGTAATCGTCCCATACTAATTGGGAAATGTTGCCAAAAGTCTCATCAGTTACATAACCCTCCCTGTTTGTTTCTGGGTGGCAGGACCTGATTAAGTAAGATCAGATATCATGCAAATAGCATGCAAGTTTTCAAATGTCACTCACTTTAAATGCATACATAATTTGTAGCATATTAACTGATTTGTCCTCATAAATCACACCACTGGCGACCATAAACCAAGCATTGCGTATGTAGTTCTCAGGCACAAATGAACACTAAGCACCTGAAAATATGCCTCACTTTAAGTTTCACATCAAACACATGGCTTGGCTTCACAAGATAAAGACAAAGTACGATCTCCCTCAAAAAAGTCACATACCTGGCCAATTGCACTGCAGCACTTATTAATCTCTACTGCATTTTAGCACACAGTGCCCATGTATGTGTAGACTGAGTAAAGTATTAAAGGTTTGGTTTTAGCACTGATATTTGCTCTTTGTTGTTATGTATACTTCTGTATGTATAAGAACACATGTTTATGGCAAAATGTAAGTAAGAATTCCACATTTGAGATCAACTATCCTGGTAAGTAAAAGACTATGTGTATAAACAAATCTGTTCACTACCTTCAAATATTTTTGTCATATAATTATATCTCATAAATATCCTCACAGACGTGTAAAATATATTCTTAGGAAATTTGCCACAGAATGTTGCTGCTTATATTAAGGAAATGGTGTATTTGTGTGCTATCCTTCATACTTACATACATGAAGCATATTTGTATACTTACAAAGCTGCCAAATATTTCAGTTCTGTTATTATACAAACACATTGATATTACTGGGGGAAAAAAAATCCTTCCACTAACTCTTCTAAGTCTTTTTGAGATTGGGTTACCAACATACCTTTCAGAAAATGTGTTTTTATACTGATGAGGCTACATCACACAAGAACTAAGGACACTGCAAATCTAGGTAGGCTTGCAGCTAAGAACACAGCTTTCATCAATTCAATTAAATCAGGACATTCAAACTGTAGCCTTCAATGCTATCTCCTTTACCTGCTACCTCCTAGTGCCACTACCTTGATATAACCTGCCATTTCCCCATGGCAGCCCATTTTGGGTATTATCAACTAAACTTTACCAAATCTTTCTTTTCCCAGAGACCATACACATGGCTAGGATGCACAATTTCTTGTGTTTTACCACTAAACCTGCAGCAGCCATCAGAGATGCCTGGATGGACCAATAAAATGAACTGGAAATTTGTGCAGAAGAAGGCAAAAGGAGATCGTGAACTATGGCTTTTTACCATATTCCAAATTTCCTTTTTACCCCTGGCCTTGGTAATCCATAAAAGGAGCGAAAAAGTGCACTTTTGTACAGATAGCTTTGAAAACATTTGCTTCAAACTTCATCAATAAGATCAAGAAGAAACTCAGGTTCTGAAAATGTGGGGATCTTCAAAATGCAATTTCAGTAACTAAAAGAGTAACAAGGGATGTGAGGAGAATTTCAAAATATTAGCATTAACAACTTTCTTTTTTTAGATAGATTCTGTCTGGCAAATAAAGCCGTTAAGTGATTCCAGTAGCATCAATATTATACACAAAAATGGGATATCATTAATAACAATGAAGAAGAAAAGAATTCTCATGGGAGACATAAAATGCATGCGCAACAAGTTAAACCCTCACTCTCCTAATCCAGTCTGAGCCATTTAATTTCTAGAGTTTTTAAAATATATTAAAAGGTTTGGTTCCCCCCCCCCCCAGAAAACCTTTTAAGAGCCATTCATAACACTGTCACAAAAGTAGAAAGCTAGCACGGATGACTTTGTCGACTTGCTATTGAAGCGAAGGATAGGCCTTATGTCTAATCAGAAGCTGACCTAATAGATAAAACCCTTGGGGTCTCGAATTTACATTTCATAAGCTTAATATTCTGCCTGATTTATGATTTGCCTTCTTAAACAAAGAAGGATGTACTTAACAACTTTACTTTTGTGTGGTTAACTGTTGATCTGAAAATGGCACATAAAATGCATTTACATCAGCACAGCCTAATAGGCCCATAATGATTCTTTATTATGCTTCAGTGAAAGGCAACTGAGTGACAAGTAACTGATTTTGTAGATCAAATAACTTTCTGCCACCCCCACAAAGCTCCCAGCTGCTGCACACTTTATATGCCAATACAAATACAGTTGTAAAGTAGACAAATATATTATAACTATGTTATTAAATGAGACACAACACGGGGTGTTGCAAGTATTTGAGAGCCATTGAATGCCGTGACTGGGAATTACAAGCATGCAAAATCACACACTAAAGAGGCTTGAGTTCAAAATTACTGAAAACTTCCTTCCGTTACTTCTTAATATATGATTTTAGAAGTGATTTTGCTCCAATAATACCTCTTTTTTTTCTTTCTGTTGAGGACTGAAGAAGCCTGGGGCATGCTCCCCTCTATGTGTAAGAATTATTTAGAGTAAAGCATTTCAGTGTGAAGACAGACGTGCAGAACTCCTGATACTGAAAGCTGATGGTGATGACATCATGCACCTGAAAATGCACACTCGGTTGAAATGCTGTAAAACGCTCCCGTGTGCCAAATTTTATTTTTATGCATTACCCTGCAAGTAAGCAATGATAAGACATCAGAGCCTGTCTGATAATCTTTGACAACAACCCTAACCCTGTCATTGCGGCCATGGGAGAAACTGACCCACCGAGCCTTTCATCTGTGTGTGTCTCCAGGGACGAAGTAAATAAAGGGCAACTGGTAATTTACACATGAATCAACTTTCTTGTCAGAGCAGGCACCAGAGACGTCCCTTTTCTCTACCACAGTGAGGAAAAGCATCCAGGTCTGAGCTTGTCTCTCCAGAAATCATGCAAGCCAAAGAGCGATGCATTGGGAAATAGTCTGCTGGCAGAGGTATGCTCTTCTGAATGCCAGATAAAAAATGGCATCCACAAAGAAGCAGATAAATACTGGGCTTTAAAAGAGATTGACAGCAGCAGTGACCCTTTGTCCTATTCAAAACATGCAATGTCATACAAACCAAAGCCAAGATACAACCTGATATAAGATTATACAAGATATCTGAGTGGGTATCTGTAAGGAATTCAGCCTACGTTTTAATAAGGTAGAAATCTTGCAATGCTTCAGGCCTCATTTCCACTTTCCTGCAGCTGGCTTTTGAAAAGGTACGCAGACCGTCTTGAGCTTGCAAGACACTGGACATGGGGATGTAATAGCACTGATAAAATAATCCATGAATTTTATTTGTGATGAAGATTAGCCTAAAATATTGTAGTGTGAAAGTCATCTGTAAAGACAGAGCAGCGCTTGCCTTCAGTTTATATCTCATTATGAAGAGAAACTTTTATTAGTCCATAGGCACCACTCACACTCTCTTTCCCACAGTGAAAAGCAGTGAAGCATGCTACAGCACAGTTCTGTTGAACAGTCAAGATCTCAAAGGCATTTCTGTAGTTTAAACCACTGCAAGCATCATACTGCTATAAAACAAAGACAGATGTTTTATTGCTAGATTTACATACAAGCCTATTTTTGAGAACTTATGTTTTTATGCACTGTAACATCGACTCTGCTACTGCAGAGATTTTTCTCGCATTCTTAAAATGGAAAGGATGATGCAAACTGCCATCAGTGAAAATCTTGAATTGAATGTCAGAAGTTTGGTCACCCAGTCCTACAGTGCTTCTTTCTCAGCATCAGCAGATTAGGTCCCTCCACTAGTAGACTCCCGAGGAAGGCTTTCTGGAGGCAGTGGCTCTTGCTTGCAGCTGATTTCAGAAAGCCATATTTTCCTTTCCTTGGTCTTCTTCCGCCCTACCATTTATGCTATTTCCCTAAGCCCCATCCATCACTCTCTTGTCTCCATTTGTGTCACTTGTGCTAACATTTGCTTTGAGGGCCCAGGACAGATTAGAAAGGCAGAGATGAAACTGCCACCACTGCCCATCTTCCAAGCAGTGGAGGCACCAAATAAACTGGAGGCACCAAACAAACATGTAATATACAATTATTTAAAGTAAGAAAAAAGAAATTACTACAGTTATTGATGCCGTATTTTGCCTTCTCTAAACCTGAAATGTAAAATAAAACTTAATGTTTTTCTTCTTTTAACCCCAAGTAAATGTCCTACTTTTTACAACTCCACCTTTTCTTTGGTTGTTATCAGCCTGTCTTTTGTTTAACACTTACCTAAAACCATATTCATTTGTGAGAAAATATATAGTACACGTCTTTCCTTCCTAAAATGTGTGAGAATATAGATATGGTTCAAGGAATTGATTTCACATTTCCAGAATAATTTCCATAAGATAGCCATGTACCCGAATGTACGGACAAAAGAGGCCTCACTACTGAATCTCATATTTCTAGCATTTACATTGTGATATACAATTTTAAAATGATATGGGTTGGATATGCATTCATTTAAATTTAATAGCAATACAGCTAATATCAGATCTGAGTTTATTAGTGTGATGCATTTTCTTTCTGTGAGCATGAATTGACTAGATGCCAATGATTTTTGAGCTACACAGTGAAGCCAATTAGTTCTAAGAAATAATGTGATACTTCTCTCTAGTGTCATACTAAGTGCTACAGTATGAATTATGCTGCTGATAAAGATGTTGCTATAAGCCAAAACACAACTCCAAAGACTTAATCAACTTGTAAAATTTACATAAGCATAGTAAGGAATTCATCTTTGAAAGAGTTGCATTTATGTTCCTAAATATATGTGTTTAATAGTAACTGAAAATAAAGGTAAATATCCAATATAAAACGCAGGGTATTTTCATTGACATGAAATCTCATTCTCTCTATTTTCTGGTACTTGCACTTGGCTCACTTTGTCTGCCACTGTTGTGTAAATCCTGTGTAACACCTCTAACACCATTCTCACCTGATTTGTTAAAGCCAGCACTGGCGCCCAGGCTCACTGACTAGACCACAGTCACAGCACTGCCTTTTCACTGTCCTGACAATGAACCAGTTCCCTGCATATACTCCTCCTGAATGTGACTATAAAGACCTTTCATCATATTTTAGAGCTTTGACCATGCACTCTTTTATTTAGTTCTTTCTTCAGGTCTGCTTTCTTGATTATGTCTCCCTTACAGAAATTTTTTTCACTTTCAGAGCTCACAGACTTCATTTATGCTGATAAACTTAACACAAGGAAGAACATTGTTGAGCATTGCATCCAGCTGGCATTGAATGACCTGTGCCCGCCCCCAAACTAAACTTTCCTCAGCCCTAAAACAGCGTGATAGCATCCAGCTGCTTCTGGAGAAGAAGACATGGGAAATCCTCACTCCAGAACTGTGTGTAAAGAGCATCCCCTGGGCATGGGCACAAGTGCACCAGCCATTTTGTGAGGAGCACAAAAGCAGAGACAGTCATGAGGGCTGTTCTCAGGCACTCCTATTTACTAACTCAGACATATGTGAGCTTTCTGTCTCCTGCCCAATCTCATTTCAAACTCACTCCTGCCTGCAGTCAGCTCATCCAAGTCAAAGTTCTCTAAGTGTTCTGCAATCTTTTTCCATAAACTTCTGCAGACCCACTTGATGAACTTCCTTCAAATCCCTCAGTAAAGCTCTCCTTTGCTGAAATGCCTGCAAACAATGAGAATAATTAGGGTGCCGGTCCTTTTGACAAACACTGTCACACCATACAGTGGTGTTTTGTGGCTTTCTTTTCCAGACTTCAGGATATGGGGGGACTGCACAGTGCTTACAGGGCCTACAGTAACCAGTTTTCAGGGAAGTACCCATACTGCCAAATATGTCTGAAAAGCCATGCCAAGGTCAGGGCAGACCCAGAGCATATCCTACTGCCAAGCTCGACCAGGCTCTGCCTAACAACCAGTGGCTTCCCTTAACAAGACAGCTGAAAACTGCTGGAAAAACACAGTCATCAGCTTTTCACCATCAACACATCACTGTGGACACCTGTTTTGATGGCTTACCCCATTTTGTCGGTTCTGTCCAGAAATGCCTTTTGCAGGCAGCTACAGAAGCTCTGAACTTGGACCCAGCAAAGATGGACAACAGAAACAAGAAAGGAGGCTGACAATTTTCGCAGCCAGGACAGATTAAATACTGACAGCCCTTCTTGGCAAGCACATTCAGAGGTGAAAGGTACTGTTGCCCCTTTCCAGGCACACAGTCTTATGGGTTTGTATTCCCATCCTTTGAATATGTGTTCTTGCTTTGCCTTCACTTGCCTTGACTAGCTGAAGGGAAATTGCGCCTTGCCTTTTCTCCTTTTGCAGAAAAGCAGAGCTTGTCTCAGAGAGCTCAGATCCTCTGTGGGAAGAGAGCGGTAGGTCTCTTTACATTTATGCTGAACAAATCAGACTCTTCCATTGCAAATCTGATTTCACTGATGTTTATCTGTGACACTGAAGCACAGCAATGTGGTACACTTTCCAAGTTCCCTCATTAGCTTTATTACGTTTCTTTTGTAGCTAGAAGACAGCCAATCTTTCTCACAGAGTTTAGATGTAGCAAATATCTCTCGCCTGTGCTGAGAGGCTACTGCACAAATACTCATTCCCATGTAGGATACATTAAGGCATTGTCTGACATGGTGAAATGGTCTTATTTTCTCTTAATTGCTGATTTAAAATTCAGCAGTGGATTAACTTGGTTTGCAAGGAAATTCAGTTATGAACTTCAAGATGCAAGGACAGTAAGATGGCATCCAAACTAACATTGTTAAAAGACAGAGCAGATGAATGCTGTCTGTGAAACTCAGCAACCTCCTTAATCACAGAATTCCCAAAGAAACCCCAAAATTTAAATGCAGAAGGAAGAACACATTTTCTGAACAAGTCTGGGAGAAGCCAGAGGACGTCAGCACCACCCTGCCCAGAGCTCCCAAGTACATCCTTCAGGCAGAACTCAGCTCATGGTACAACCCCATTAATGCAACTGCTCCTTGGACAAACCCTAAAAATCGAGAGACAAAAGGGCTTCTGAGCCATCCTCTGAGGCTGAAGAAACTTGCTTCCACCAGTGACAAACTCACTTGTGATATATGACTGCCTAAACCATTTACATTTTAACATCATCTCTGCTACTCTTAGTTGGCTATGGTCTGATTCAGCAGCTCAGTTAAACAATTCACAAACCACAAAGAAATAGGACAGGACTAATAAAAAGAAAAAACAAGAGCAGAATGCAATTCATAACTTAGATAGGTTAATCCAAACATTAAATATGTTAAGTAACACTGCATTCCCCGTAAGGAATAACCTGAGGCAGTACCTGGGTCAATAAACTGTTTGCAGGAGACCTTTAGAACAACTGCACTGATAAATTTGCTGACAAAGACTTCTGTTGCATCTTTGATTTCTTCTGTCAATAACTTTATTTCTTCATCCACCTTTTCCACCCTGCCTTTCCACCTGAGCTGAGGATAGTGATATATATATAAATAACATATCAAGAGGAAGATATAAATTTTGTGTATAGAACTTTTCCCCCTCAGAGCTGACATAAATGACCACCATGATTTGGACAGTGTAAAGTGCTCCCATATCACTGCAGATATCATGACCTGCTCAGGTTCGCTTCTGCAGCATGCACAGACCTCTGCAGATGCTGAACCTACTGCTGAGCCCCTTCCTCACACAGGGTGTGACAGGGATGGTACTTGAATTCCTGAGAAGTAGAGGAGAGTAGTGGAGATAAAAACACACACGGGGACCAACTGCAGCTGGTTGCTGTCCCAGGAAAAAAAAGCTGCAGAAATGGTATATGCAAACCCCACCTTGGAAAAGAGATATATTTTTGCATGTCAGGAATAACAAGGTCATCATATAGAAATACTTGCAGATGTGCCAAGCTGGCTGTGTCTCTCTTTTTCATGAGGATTACTAATCCATTTAAAGAATATTCAGGCTAAGCATTTAGATGAATGACTTGGAACTTTATTGGGATTCATGGAATTTGATTAAGTGCATTTGCCTGTCACTCAGGTATTTTTATTAATTTTATTCATAATTTTATTTCATTAATCTCTGACCTGCCATCAAGAATAAACATGAAATATGGATTTGCTCGACTTTTAGCCATTCAAAGTATTCAAATCTATGTCTCTCACATGTCTAATCTCTCCCTCCCGTATAGACAAAATATGCAAAACACAAACATTTAACTATTAATAACTTACTAGGAGACCACAGAGAACATAATTTAAACTTCTATATTAAATATTGTTTTTAAAAAGACATAGTTATTTGTGGGACAAAAATCAGACAGCAATTTATTTTAAATTAGTTCAAAGTGAAAAATATTTATATTTATTTTTTTAGATGCTAGCTGAAAACATATCGTTAAAAAAAATCTGTTTGTAAGACCAGTGGTAAAAACATTAATGTCTGTTCCTCTATCAGAGTGTGTACTCCAGGTTCAAATAAATCCCAGCAGACATTTCACTTTCTTTATTACTCTCTGCAATTTTTTCCCCATATTGAGTACATTTTATTAAAACGAAACTTGTATTTTAGGAATAGAGCAATTTGAAATGTTGGCATCTAAAGGGCTTCTCAGGCAGTATTGCTTGTTTGACACTGAAGGTTTTGTTTTGGTACAGAATATAGAACCATTTCCTCAAGATATTTTGTGTTCAGCATAAAATATTAAAAATATCTCATTTCCAAGAGGTCTAGTGGGAGTTCATGACAGATGCGTTGCATCTTTTTTTAAAAAACTTTTTGCAGCATTATTGTGTCTAATTAGCCCTGATGATTTACCCATGACAGTATGAACTTCTTGAGAGGAAAGTGGAACATAATCTTTGGAGCAAAGAACAAACATGTTTTTGGGGAAATGGGAGGGAGTGAAAGCACTGACTTGAGGTGATTTATAACAAATGCCCCCAAGTAGTCCTGAGTTTTCACTTATTTATGCACCACCATATGATCCATCTTTTTGCCTTCTGGGCTACAAACCAGGCTTCCTCCATGAATCTTGTGCACTGGCTTTGCAATCACGTGGCTGCTCCTGTCTGTGGCTGACAAGTAGTTATGGACGACCAACCACCACAGACGAGCTAAAGGTGAAGCTAAAAGCCTGCCATGGATGAAAGGAGCAAACACTAACCATGCACCACCCTCTCCATGCCACCACCTCGAGATTATGAGAGAATCTAGGAACCAAGATATGAATCGTGTCTAAAAATGTTTCATTTTGCTGGCAGGGCTTCTTTCTATTTTGTCCCTGTGCAAAAATACCTTGTCAGAAATTTTCTGAAGATGCAGAGTTTATCAAAGGAAGCTTGCAGCCATGGGACCAGGTGGGTAGATAGAAACTGGAGAAGCCTAGCAGACAGTGCAAGAAGGGGGAATGTGGATTTAATTTGCATTCAAGATGGGTAAAAACCACAAAGTTAATATTTTTAAAGTTTCAGTTAAAACATGGCTGCTGTTTTTTTTCTCCTGACTCCAGCCTCATGTGGCAAGGTCAGTCCTGTCAGTGAACAAACAGCTCAGTTGCCTCCAGTGTAGCTGTTATCTGCCTCAAAAAGGGGAGACGTTTGGCACAGCCTAAAGCTGGGGCACGAACCCTAGCTAAGCTTAAGACATTATCTGACAGCATCAGCTGACACTCCACAAACACATTTGCTTTCCACGACCTCAGAGCATTCGTAATTAATCAAAAATGTATCTTGGATCTTGAGAACAAGCTACAAGCAGGCACACGAAAAAGGAATATGCTCTCGATCTCGCTTATTGACTCCAGAAGTGTACTGAATTTAGAAATAACAGATAGAATAAAATGATCAATATGTTCTCACTTGTCCATGGAAGAGCAAACTATATCCCTCCAGCAACAAACATTGATCATGTAAATGTTCTGGAGCTGCTTTCAAGTACAGAAAGCAAAGGCATGAGGACTTTTGAGGAGGGGCATTACATGGAAAAGACACTGGTGCATGTGCACCAGCACTTGGCTAGGAAGCCTGCTGTTAAAAGCAGTGGAGTGCAGCAATGCACCTGAGCCACCTCTACCACTGTGGCTGTTTCCACCAGTACACATTGCTAACATCCAGTTTGGAAACACTGTGGCAAGTGATCTTAATAAAACATTATAGAAGATACTTTAAAACTTAATGAAGGCACATAATCTGCTTCAGAGAAAACTTCCTGCCTTAATTTAAATGAGACACAGTTATAACATATCCCCTATGCACTGTTTACAATTTATAATTTATGTCTCAGTTCAAATACATTACTTTCTGCAGTCATCTGCTAAGTTATATGATTAGCATTTGAATATTGTAATATTCTGCTTCTTGATACCAGAGTGATATGATGCAGTACATTTGTATTTTTATACTTTCTTTTTTATTCACTAATAAGCATACCAAGCTCTAATTAGTTGAGATGAAAGAAATCATGCGCCCCACCCAGTCTAATTTGAAAATGGTTATATCTCTGTAAAAACTCTTCAACATTTCATTTATTAAATCCCAGTCTTTGCTGGTTACCTACTGCTCAGGCTATAAGTTGTTCGTGCTCACACTGCAACATCATTCTGCTATAGCAAAACTACTGTATGTGCTTCAGTCCCTGTTGGCATGGCAAAAAAACTTTCATTGCATGTGCTCTCTATAAAATGGTGGTACTAATTAGAAGATATAAACTCATGCTGAGACATGATATGAATTGGTGTTATGCATCTCTTAAGCTCACAGCAGTATTAGATTTATATGGCTGATGTCCTCAACTAATATTCAACTAGAAACATTCAATTTTTTTAAATCTGCAGAAAAATGAAACAAAAATGGAGGTGCTTCATTAAAACAATTTACAGATACTCAGTAATCCACACTCCACTAATCTCCACACTTGTAAGTGGGAAACAGAAAAAAGAATCTTTTTTTCCCCAGGAAAGACTGTGAAGAAGAAAACACATGCCAGTATTACCTAGTGTCCATCCATTATTTTTTCAAGGGCAGACCTGAAATGACATGGCAGTAGATAAGCAAACATTGCCCCAGTTTATGGAGAATGTTCCCCAGAATACAGAGTTTATCTCTCTGAAGTCTGGAAGTGGATATTAGCCTACAGCCTGGGCTGCTGCCATTAAAAGCCTTGTCCTCTTTACTTTTTAAAGAAAGAAAAAGGAGGAATTTGCTAGTCCACAAGAGATAAGAAGTTGCTCAGGTACCCCAACTTCAGCCTGATTCAAGACACTGCATACATGAAGTTTCATGATGACCCCACTGCTCAAACTCTTGCAACATGACCTACGGGCTCTAGATATCACAGTTGTGTGTTCTGACATCCATGGTGAAAATGAGCAGAAAATGTGACTGTTCCATATCAAGAAATATTTTCCCTAGTGCTAATGTGCCTTAAATACCTTGTTCCACAGCTGAGTGGCCTGGCACCTGCTGCATGAGAAATAGCCAATTACTGTTCAGTGTCTCTAATTTTCTGATTCAATTAGCATGCTTCAGAGCTTTCCAGTTTAATTGCAAACTACTTCACAGTTAGCTCTCCGATTAATCACTGCCCATCTGCAAGCCATCGCAAAACTTGGTGGAACAAATCTCTGTACGTTGGAATGCTGGGAGCTTAGAAAATCAAACTTGTTTTGGTATATAAAGCTTTAATTTTGTTTGCCCTTTTCAGCTGCACTTGTAAGAAGCTCTGTACTGATTAAACAGGAAGTCCAGACAATAATATGCTACATTATGCATATAATTACTGTAAATACAGATGAGACTGTAGAAGGTTAGGTGCTAACATGTATAGAGTAGGGGGTCAAGAAAACATATTTGCAATCAATTTCTCCCCCATTACGACAGAAAGGAGGAATTGGTGGAAGAGGGATAAAGAGGTATGAGATGGTGATGTAGACCCATGCATGACTCTGGAGGTATTTCTGCAACACTACACAGCCATACAATCACCAGATGCCATTTCTGATTTCATTTTCAGAGGGAGCTGTTAACTTCCCAAAACCTAAAAAGTTCAGAAAGTTGTATTCAATTGCTTAAATACCGTACCATACCATACCTATACTTTATTGTACACTTTCATCTTCAAGTTGAACACTGGCTGTTGGGTAGGACCATAAGATAGATCAGTTGGAGGTGCTATTTTTTCCTGTATTTTACTACACTCACAACAGTAACACTCACTGAATCAACACAGATTACCTATTTTATTCAGGTGCACATTTAACTATCTTATTTAGGTGCACATAAACTTCCTGTCCAGAAGACTTGATTTAAAAAGTAACAGCATATCACAAAACAGGAAAGTAGCAATTCTATTACAAATTAATTATTTTGCATATATGAAAATATATACACACTTGAAGCTCAGGGACCCAAAAATTTTCCTTTAAACCCATGCAACATTTCAGCATTCATTAAATTTGGTGTATATGACTGAGGCATCAGTCCTGCAGGATTCTAGACATGCCTGTTTTGAGTTAAATTCAATACGATGCAACAGTGCTCAGTTTCCTGCAGCATCTTGTTTTGAGGACTTCCCTGAACTGGGGCTACTGTGAACATTTTGTTTCAAAATACCATCACTTAAGAACATGCTAATCTCCATCATAATTTTAGTAACTCCAGGTTAATAAGAGAAGTCCTAACAAACCAAAAAGCTGAATCAGCTCATTATCTCCTCTAGCCATCAAAGAAGATTCAAACATTGTAAAATCGTTATAATGATGTTTGGATGATACGTAGTGACAATTGCCAGGGAGCTGAACCTCCTACACTCTGGCAGAAAGAAAACTGTATTACTGACACAAGAAAGAATAATTATATAAAACTATAAAACTATATTATTGATCATCAAAATGATGCCACCACGTCAAATCTGGAACCTGGACTTCTTCAAGGTCCTTAGATGCTTGTAACAATTCCAATTAAAATATATTTTAAAACCATGCAGTTAAAACACTGCCTGGCCACCCATCTGGATAAATGAAAAACATTACAAAAATTGGTCAGAAATTCCTGAAGTGAGCATTGCCACCAAAAAACGTGTGTTTGCGAAACAGAAAGCTGGAGACACTAAACAGGTCTCTGCAGAGCTTTCCAACGCTTTTGTCATTTTCCCAGCATTTTTCTATGCCAGGTGAGTTACATATATCACCTTCCAAGAACAATCTATGTAAATAAATGAATCTATGTAACACAATGAACAATACAGACATTGCAAATACAAGACACAGTCTCACATGCTGTGACATGCCAGTTCAGTATTTCTATGCATGTAGGCAACATACTTGAGTAGGGTGATGGAGCAGATGTAGCATATACAGATTACAAATTTAAGATGTATTTTAAATCATGCTGAGGAACATGCTTCTACTCCGAGAAAAAGAGAACTGAGCTTTGCTGGTCTGTGAAAAAAAGAGTTTTAGGAGTTCTGCATATTTTTCCAGTTTAGGTTATGATTCTGAAGTCATTGCAGCCTGTATTATCTTTTTTAAACTGAACCACGAGGTTATCAAATTGATCTCCTCTATTACGACTAGTTTGGCATACCATCACAGAATTCAGAAACACAGGCAAAAAATGTGATGTTTTTAACATTTCCAAGAGAGTATCTCCTAAATCTGTACAACATTGCTGAAAGTTTCAGCCCCACAGTGCCCGCTAATGTCAAGGCAAATTACATAGCTGAAGCCTGATAATCTACTCCATTTATATACTCAATTTAGTGAGTGGGAACCTGTTCTTAGAGTTCTGTCACCAGGTTACCTCAACACTCCAGCATGCAAGGCGATCTTCTTCCCATCACTCCCTTGACAGCTTACTTGTGTTTAAACCTAGTTTGTAGCTGCCCTCCCAAGGTGAACTGGTTTCCTATTCTGCTTCTTTATTCTGAATCAGAAGAAGCCAAAGTGATGTTAAAGTACTTAATGCCTCTGACACAGATGTAGAAAAGTCAGCAGGCACAGAAACTTGACCTGGACAACTCATGGAGGCTCAACGAAGACTGCCCAATATTGGTCTCTTGAGAAACCAAGCCATAAATTGTGTTGCCTGGGCCTGTCTGAGAAGCTTTGCTGGGGTGTGCAACACCAATCTGCAGACTCCTAGCTTAGCCCCTGCCTTTCTTATGAACATTTTCAGCAAAACAGGTAACTTTCCCAGTGCAGCAATTTGGGTTCCTTGCTCTTGAAAACTGTGACCATCTTAAAAAGCTTTTACTGAGTTTTGGAACCACAGCACTGAAAAAACTCAATTGAAAACAATTATTACAAAAAACCCCATTGCTTTCATTTCATAGAGGCAGATTATGAAAACAATAGTAGCTGTTTCACGACCACAAGGACAAAGAATTTGTACTGGCTGCCTCAGAGTCAGCACCCAACATTGTTTTCAACGGCAAACATCTCGACAGCCTTGCAGGGTCACCTCTGTCCTGCTGGAATTACCATGCCAAGGGGACCAGGGGGACTGGGCAGCCAAACTGTGCATGCATGCTGGCATTGAATATGGGAAAAAGTTTTTAATCTCTGTGCTTTTAAGGTCCAGCTACAAGTCCCATCAAATCACCTCTCATTCCCAGACTCACTTATGATCCTGCCAAAGGACTTTTGATGCCCTTAAGTAATTTTCCTTCCCATTTAATTCATGATGGTGACTTATAATGACCAAGAATGTTTCACTCCACTTCGTTCTGGCTCTTTTAAACTGTTCCTATAGTACGGTGTGTTTCTTTTTTTTTCTTTTTTTAAGCACAACTTCTACAGTTTAGAAAAACTGCATTTTTAAAAGCAGGTTTTAGAAAAAATTTTGCATTCCTGTTGGATATCTTGGTTTAGCTTGCTCTGTTGAGGCAATGTGCAAAAGCTCAAGCTTTTATATTTTTCTTTGTTTTGAGTTGAAAAGGGTTGTAATATCTACAAAAACAACTGGGGGAATATACTATTATTTTCACTTCCTTTTAAAATACTTTTATTTTTCTAACTATGAGAACATGAAATTTTAAGTACCAGAAGCTCTGCTTACCTTTTTCACTAGCCCTGCCTGCATGTATTCAATCTCTGCTTCTTATATTTAAGAAAGGTAAAATATTATTTTTTACTAATTATGTTAACAAGCTTAAAGCTTCATGGAAGAGTGATTTTTACAAATGAGGATTTTATCTTCCGTTTGTTCTTAGGAAACACTCCTCATCCTTCTACTGTCTGTTAAAAATTATGGCATAGAGATGCACATCTAGCATTCTGGGCTGTATAACTAGTAAATATCGAAAGATGTATTCCGAAAAGTTATCTTAGTATTTACTTAAAAAAACAATAAAAAAACTTCAAAAAGCACAAGAAAAGGGAAATTTATCCCAGCCAAGGTGAAATAAGGAGGATGCTCCAAAATCAGCCCAAACCTGATCCTGCACAGTGGTGCAGGGTCACATGCAGTGCAGGGACAGGCAGGTAGCTGCTACATCATCCCTTCTGCTTGCAGCCGGGCTGTTACCAACATCTCTCTGTCCTAAGTCAGTGGGGTAATTTGGAGCATGTTAATTATCCAGAAACTACATGACTTGAAGAGTAACTACAGAGATACCTTGTCAATGACAAGACCCTATTAACAAGTTTACTGAGATTTTAGACTTCATTACTGGTTATTCCCAAAAGGTGTCAGTCCATCAAGACTCCAGCAGGATACAGCAATCTGCCTCCTGTCTGACTTCTGTAGTTAAAGTGAAGCAACAATTACTGATCCTGCCTCTATAGGATTTCTGCTGAGCTCCATACATGGCATATTTTCTAATATTTTGATCCAAGCAGACCACTGAAACAGTCAAATTTATTTCTGGCCAGGTATAGGCAAAGCAAAAAATTAGAAAAAAATAATCAGAAAATGTCCACAGATGACTTTGTAATAACAAAACGTGAATACAATTTCTCTTTCCCATACTATCACGGGCACTGAATTATCATCACATGTTAGTATACACTTTAAAAATATTTATACAGATCAGGTGAAAATATATTTCACACCACAGCTTGCATAATGCAGTACCCATTTTTAGCTACTGGTCTCCAGTGCAGAGCAACACAAAGGCTCAAGGCATTTTTAATGCAGGAACCAAAAGTAATTCTTTACTTAGATATTTTTCATTTAACTGTGAATAAAAATTTTTATTCTAGCTTTGCTCTAACTGTGGTAAACTTATTCAGTCCCTGTGTGGGAATGCAGAGTCTATTCTGGAATGGATAACTCATTTATTTCACCAGGTATCACAGCCAGCATGATGCCCCTGTGCTTGCAGAATCCTCTCTTAAAAAGAGAATTGTGCTAGGTAAGCAAAGTCATAATACTTACAGAATAAGAGGATTAATAAGGAGTGCAGAAGCCAGACAGAACAGGTGTGGGGTATGGGTTAGGATGGTCTGGGTCCAGGGCACCTCCACAGGTTCAGAGTAATCACTGCTTACCATTTTCATGTCTCCCCAGAAATACAGAATAAATAGAAAAAAATCACCTGCATTTGTTCAGAACTGGGACAACATTAAATATACTTGTTTATACAAGTACATATGTATATGTTTATGATCTCTTATTGCATTTTTATTAATTTTTGTAGCCATAAAGTCATTAAACTAATTTTTAAAAATAACTTAATATCAACTCTTTTGCATTAATATCAATATAAACTCAATATATTTAAAATTAGCTTGAAAATCAGTTGTTGTGCATATCACAGAGATGATTTAATACAGAGGTGGTTTAATACATCCATCCATATATGTATGTAGATGCTTATGAATATCCTGCTGCTTGAAAATGACTCACTATGCTATTTCACCACAATTTGCATTGTTATAATAGGATATTGACTGATTTTAGGTTTAAGGGACTAAAGCAGTATTCAGTAATGACTCTGTGCTACAAGTTTATTGCAAGTGCCGAAGGTTCATTCACCCCAAGCAATTCAGTCAATAACCAATTTTTATACTTCTATCTCCTTCAAAACTCCAAACCAATAATCCCTGGCTTTTTTTTTTTTTTAATTATTTCAGTATCAGACTAACATTTCCCATGGAAATCAATATGGGTGAGATCCATTAGCCAAAAATCTGCACTACTGCAATGCAAACATATTAAAAATATTGATCTTGCAGGCTACTGATGTTTTGATTGAATTTAATGTTTGTAAGCAGCAGAATTTCAATGACTGAAACAAACTTTTGATTAAAATTATAGATTTTAACTTTTTTCTTCTATTTTACTGTTTCAAAGGGTATTGCATGGTTTACTTGCTTGCTGTAAATGATCATTGTAGTAAATCCTTACTCACTTTCTCTCATTTGTAAATATTAAGGTCTGTCCCAGGTAACACATCTTCAGTTATACTTTCTATCACTCTTGATGTTTTGGTTCCACTATATCACATGTGTAACACCATGTTCATATGGGCAGTGCCAGATGTACTTTTGCAGCATTTTCCCTTCTAAATCCTCACATCTTGTGGGTTTCTGCTACCAGCAGCAACACAAATTTGACCTCACTTTTTTTTTCACTAAACCTTTTGATTTTTCAACAGCTGCTGGCCAGGATTTTTCTAAATCCATCTTCCTAATGTGGTTCCTTCTTTCAAAACAAGTATCTCATATAAAATAAGGGTATTTTCTACACTCTGGGTCTTTCTACGTTGGGTATGAATACACCTTCATTGCCATACAGTCAGAATGTTCCACCACGTGGATCACATTTACTATCACAGGAGAGTGGAGGCATCCTTGCTTTAGGGATGAGGAAGCCAAGAATTGAGGAATTAGGAGGATAACTTCAGACAGCCTGGCTTCCACCTAGGCAGAAGGCTATGATGAAGTAGCTCTAAAGGAGGAGGTCTTCTTCAGAAGGCACCAGTACTGATGACTGTCTCAGGCAATCCAAATGATTGTTTGCTGTGGGTGACACATGTGGTTATTGGCTCTTGTGTGCTCTGGGCTAGTGCAAGACCTCCTTTTGCCTTACGGCCGGATAAATTACATAGAAATATTTGGAAAACAGAAGTGAAATAGACTACTGCAAAGAGATACCAGAGATGGATCTTTAAGACCTTTGTCCCCAGAGGACCGTACCTGCTGGAACCTGTGGCACCACCTGTAAATCTCCAGCTCCATACAGACAATGCCTACATATGTGCCTGTGAATAGACAAGTGCTTGACAGAGGAGACACAGCTTAACCATTCTGGTGCCCATCACAGGGATATGCCACCTGAGGCCCCTTCCAGGTTTGCACTTCCATTATCCAGTATTATAACAGCTTAAGACACATCCTCTTTGGACAGATCATGTGAATTACTTTTTTTTAAATCATAACTCTCTTCCTGTTGATATCCAACTCCCCAGCTCTATAGTGCAACCTGGCTCCTGTGTCCAGGAGTGGGGAAAAATTACCTGAAGGAAGAATAACTTAAGGGATGAGGCATATGGACACACTTGCACTATACTATAAAGCAAAAGAGATGTGGTTCCTGTACAGCATATAACATAACATCCAAGGTACAGCTCCAGGACCTAAATCCTCTTACGAAGTCACTGCACGAATGGACCTGGGTTAACCCTATCTCCATGCATCTCACAGGCTGAAGCTTTCCAGTGGGGTGCAACGCCCACAAGACCTGTGTCACCACCCACTACAACCTTCTGGAAAAGCCTTTGAGCACTGACCCCATGTCTCTGGCTCTGCAGTCACATTAAGCTTTGATGTTTGCTAGTATTGATTGCCCACTCTGAAATATTTAAATAGGAAAAGCAAATTAGCATTACTAAGAAGCTACATGTGGAAAGAGGAAAGACCAACTCAGCTCTGCTGTCCTGCTTCTTTCACTGTTGGACATGAAGTGCTCCACGATTGTTATCAAACTCCTTAGAGCAGGCAGTGCTTTGTCTGCACCTTGAGATCTTAGGAAGGACAAAGAAACAAAACTGCCTCTAAATATGGAATGTTTCAGGCAAAGGACAGACAGCTTCCCAAGTGAGGCAGAGATCTCTTCTGCAGAGAAAGAGCTGTATGGCAGAAATGTTCTGTATTGACCACAACCTGGACTACAGACTACTAAACTTTGAGTCTTCAACCACTTTCAGGTAAAAAAACAAAACAAAACAACCCAACAAAAAAAGCCCAAGCCCCAAGACCAATAAACTAAGAAACAGTTATAAAAAAGAAACTAAGAACAGTTATAAGCCTAACTACAAAAAGAAATTCAAAAGGACTGGCAACATTGCAAATGGTGTTCTACTGTATCTGCACTGTAAACATGCACCAATTTATAATTCTCAAAATTGAAATACTTCGTCCTCCAAACACAGGCAGAACAAGCAGTCTCAGTACAAGTGTTTTTTAGATACTCTGTCAATGTGTCTACACACAGTCTGAAAACTGCTCCTGGCTGGGGAGCATATTTCAGGGTTCCAGCACACAAGCTTCCTGCAGACTCAGCTGCAGGAATTTTAAGTTTTGCTGCTCTCTGCTGCTTGTCCTGCCTCTCTGCTGAGCAACCGCCCCTGAGGTAGAATTTGCAGACATGAACATAGCCATCACATTAATACAAATGCTGGTTTTTTTGCAGTTTAATGTCATTATCCTGCAGGAAATGCATATCCCTCTGAAGACTTAGGCAGAGGGGAAATAGCCAGCAAAAGGATGGGCTGAGGCTCAGGCTTTTAAACAGCCTCAAAATCTTCACCAAGTCTGCTCCACATACATTTCAGGGCCAAGATTATGAGCTATCAAGTCAGGCACTTGCTTATTAAAACATATTAATTTCATATAGTTTATAATATTTTGACAGTATCAAACAGAAGCAGTTCTGGCTCTGCTGTGGGTAGAGTGCTGCAGATGGACATGAAAAGCTCTGCGTCTCACAAGCCATACTTAAAGCCCCTATTTATTAATTCTAAGTAATGCATGGGACAGAGAACAAAATGTTCATACCATTCATTTATTCGCATATTCATCTCATCTATCACAACAAGGAGACAAATTTAGAATGTTTTTTCTAAGATTTGCCTTCAATGTCTAGCTGTTAGAGTAATTGCTAGTGAATTACTATTTGCATGAAACAGTCTATTATCCAGTATTACCCATTAAAGCAGATGGCCCTCATTTCATAATGTAGACATACATGGTGTTGTCTCTCTCCTTGCTGCCCATCCAAACTCAGGACAACCATGCCATACCTGGGTGAGGAGAAGGCCTGCACGCTGACCCTTGAACATGCAGTCTGAGCCCAGTATCTCTACAGATGGCTAATGCATTTTTGCCTCCACCAGATTCTGAAAATTCACCAAGTAATAATGAGGATGACTTAAAAATTATGTGATCTAAAAATAATTTGAGGGTTCTTGCTTCTTGCTGATGATAGCTGAAAAGAAATCAAGTTTCTTTTCCACATCACTGGATGGGCAAAAAAGATCTATTTCAAAAATTGCAAGACCAGAAATTGATCAGTAAATAACCACTAACTCACTACAAAAGTATAAATAATGATATAGTAGTTAGCATCTAGTACTTGCAATACTACACACCAATCACTCCTTCACTTGTGGTATGACAACTTGCTGATGACCTGAGATGTCCCTACCATTTATGCAAAAATAGTTACTGCCATCCATATTTAACACCATCATCCATGATCATGAAATTCAAGTAGACCAAGAGACAATGAAGTATAACATATAGAAAAAAATAACGTATCTGGAATTGGCAAGCAGAGATTTGAATAAAGGCTCTGCCAAGCCATGGCAAGGGCCACTTCCAAAAAGTTAGTGACACCTTTGGTGGACTGACTCCTCTTCCCACCAGATGCTACAATGCCAACTCTTCCGCTTGGCCGTGACAAATTGGTTTTAACCCCTTTCTGACTGAATTTAGGATGAAAAGACATCTAAATGGAAGTACTTAGAAAGTCTGTGACTTGTTCTATACTATTCTGCAGCTCTACACCAGAGTAGAGACTGTGCACAGGGTCTCCTGCAACAAGGGAAACTGTAGGCAATCAGCCTTCAAATCAGGTTGTTAAACTGGCCTGTTTTGCTACTTCAGGCTTATTAAAGTGCCTTGTAACTGTCCGCTTCTACTTAAGAGGTTGACATCTGCCTCTGAGCAAGAACGACACTCAAAGCAACCCAAACTGCTGTTGTCCTTGCTTGAGTCACTGCATGCAAACCTTACACTTTGCTACCAAATTATTCAGGATACCCCCAAAAGGTAGACAAAGGTACGCTATGACCTCTGTGATTGTGTGATTTCAGTGAAGCTTCAGAAAAGGAGAGGGCTGCCTGGGCCAGTCTCTTAGTGCAGAAACTGATGGTCAAATGCAAGAAGATGCTAGACATTTCCTAAAAAAGCACTCAGGATCTTCAAATCCCAGTGACACCAACAGCGACATAAACTCTGTATGCTCAAAAGTTTCTGGACTGATTAATTAAATCCCACATGGCTGAGTGAAGGATGCATATTCTGAACAAACAAAGCAACCACACATAAATCCTGTAGGGCCAAAATGTCTTCCCTTATTTAATATTTAAAAAGTAAGAAAATGACACCCTCTCCAAGTGAATTAAGACATCACTGTGTACTGAGTATCTCCTTAGTCTATATAAAATACAAAGAATCAGTTATAGATTCAGAAATTCTTAAATGATCTGCAGACTTTCAGATTTTCAATTTTTTCAATTTTTTTTTTCTGTTATTTATGTCTTTCATGGCAAGCGTTGAAGACTGAAACACAGAAAGAGCTTGAAATGTAAGAGCATAACTTAAAGAAGTTTGACACAAACACAATAAAAAAACCCAAACCAAAACAATTTTTTGGCACTGAAAGCATGTGCTCTGCCCCCTGCAGCTAAAAGTCACATAATGAGAGTGCATGTTCTGTTAAAAACTACTATTTTCAAGCATGGCTGGTGATTTTGGACAGTAACATTAAAGAAATCTTCAATCTGGCAGTTTTCTCACCGTGCATTTACTAAAGCATCCCCACTGTCCAAAACCCCAGGAGTTTGGGGATCTGACATCATGGAAGGAAAAAAAAATTAAAAGATTCCCAAGGTACTTGTTTTGATCTGGTTTAAGCATTTTCCCCCCTAGCCATATCATTATTCCAATCCACCCCATGGAATATGTTGCAAATGCAAGGGCACTTCACTCCTTTCTTTCCTGGGAACAGAGTAGAAATGAAGCTGGCCACAGCCCACACAATGCCTGCTAAATGCAGTAGTGTTCTCAGAGAATAATTATTTTTAAAATAATTATTAAGATTAGTAACTAACTGATCAGCACAACTTATTTCACTAATTTCACTTACTGCAAATCACTCGCATTAAGATGTTCTGGAGTTAACATGAACAAACAGATTTCAATTCAACATGCATCTGTTTTTTCTTTTTGTTTTCTTGTTAACATATTCACAAAGACATCCAGATTTCAAGCTGTTTGTTGTACAGACGTATTCAACAAATTCATAAATGTATGATTCATAAACACTTTACTATGGTTTATTTGTTAATCCCAGTGTGTGACAGACCACCTCAGCAATGAGATATACTTGTTTCACTCCCTGGCTGGGGACACTCTGAACATCAAAAACAATGACAAGGGATAGTATGTTCCTGGTTAACATCTCCTAAAAGACTTTCTTCTGCTATTGTATGTCAGATCAGAGAGAACACTGTTAGGACACTGTGATCAGTAACTGTCAGTCTTCTGCATCTGGACAAACATAACAGATAATGTCACCCAACACATTTGCCAGAAGGCAAATCTAAATATCTGCAATATTAAAAAAGTAATACTATTATACATTATTAAAAGAGCATTGCATGGTTGTATTGTACAGTGTTTATTTTATTTTTAAAGAAGACAGCAAGAATGAAAACAGCTTAAAAACTGAACCTGACAATCTGGACTTTCAGTTGCTTAGCTTTCTTTTTCTCTGCCCATTCATACAGCCATGAACAAGCAGGTGTGACACAGATGTCGCATGGTCCATGCCCTGGCCCACAGCAAGACCCAATGCCCCTACATCCCTTTCAGCAAACATCTGTCTGCCTTGTTTTTAAACACCTCCCTCCATGGAGCACCTGAAGGCAGTAACCCCAGATACACCATCAGGAAGTTTCCCTTAGTGTCTAATTTGAACTTTTCCTGCTGTGATTTAATTTTGTTCCTTTTTGTACTATTTACCATATGTGCAGAGAGCAGACTATTCCTTTCCTCTTTGAAACACTCACAAACCCAATGACTTCTACCACGTTTTTTACTTTCAGACCTCTTTCTTTAGATTAAACCTTTTCCTGCTTTTCACTCTTTTTCTTTTCACCCTTTTTCAGACTTCTCTTTTTCAGGTTTTCTAGTTCTTCTTTTCCATGGGCCATGCTGCCTACAAGAGCTCTATGCTGAAGCATCACCAGTAGTTTTGTAAGCTATAGGCTTATTTAGATATGTCTGTAAAAGGTTTGTCTTTTCTGCAGCATGCATCATCGTTGACTTATCCTCTGTGTGCCACTGCAAAGCAATTTATTCTCCAGGGGATAAAGGCAAATACTGCTTGACTCCTGTGATTCTCTCTCTGTTGCCCCTGATAAAATTCAACCTACCACAAGCCTCACTCCTGTTCTTCAGGGTCCCAATTCTGCTAGGCTGCGATCAAAATTTGCTGTTGCTGTTATCCCAGTACTGTGAAGCACACAGACCCTTTCAGCAGTCAGGAGCAGCAGTGCTTCCACATCTCATGATGGTTGATGGAGAGAAAGGCTGATCCTCAAAGAGGGATTGAAAAACAGTTGCTGCCAGTCTCAAGACATAAGCAGTAATGGCACAGCACAGCACAGTACTTTTCCCTGGCTTCTGAGTATATTCAGAAACAGAAAAAAAAATCTTGCATTTCCTTTGTGAGCAACCACAGATTTACGCAACTCATTAAGACACAGACAAACTTCAGTGCCATATACTCCAGAAATTACCTACTGTGTAAAGGACACCAAAGTATCCTGGAGGGCAAAGACACTGCTCTAAGCCTGTTGCATTACTGTTGTTCATTGCCTGTTACTGTCCACAACAATTAGCTGAACCTAAGCAGTCCTCAAATAATAATCCTGGAGCAAAGCAGGTACTCACATTGCAGAAACTTGGCACAAAGCTTCCTTGTAACTGGAAGGTACTGAGGATCTAAGAAGGCTTGAGAACAACAAGTTATAAGTGTAGAGACCTGTGTAGACAGGTTTTGCAGACATGCCTTTTCTCCTCTCATTTCTGGTGCCTGGACCAGAAGACAGTGTGATCCCACTTCTTTTTTGTAGAGGAGAGGTGAAGAAAAACAGACCACTGCTGCAGAATAATCATGCCCAGTTCAGCTAGAGAAGAAACTTTCCATCCGTTCAGGAAATGCAACCAATGCCATGGTGATCTACACAATAAATACTTGAAATTAATTACTTTCCCTTCTATGAATCAAAACCAGGAGAAGGGGATGGTTAGAGTAGGTCAGAGAAAGCGTTACATGATGGCTGTAGAGGCAAAAGACAGTCCATGTGAAACCTTAGAAAAATTTATCTGCAACCAAGAAATGAGGTCACCTTTGTGCTTGCAGAGCACAAAACTTTTATGTCTCCCACAAGGAAACGCAAGGCACAGCTTAAAGTTACTCAGCTGTGCATACAGATGCCAGGCTGTGAAGAGCCATCAGAATATGAGACAACCTGTACAGCTAGATACTGAAATGCCAAAAAGTCTGGAAGAAACCCAAAGGGGTCAAGGTCAGCCTAAGTTTCTTTATGCATAACCCTTTCCTGTAGAAAATCATGGGGCCTGAGACGAAGATCATATCACCAAATCATTCAGCAGATCTCAAGAGATTTCTCACTCCTGTCCTGAACTCAGGGGTCCATTCACATCCACATATGGAGTCAGCTAAAAAAATCTGCCATCTCTCTGATGCTCAGACACTAGTAGCTGGCCCAATTTCTGCTCAACACACTGTACTTTTGCCATGGATAAATATGTGTAAGGTAAACCTTACAGTTAGTGCAAGAAAAGGAAACCAACTGTGACCTTGTAAATAATTTGTGTATGTCCTTGTATACATACACTCACCAAGATTTTTACGTGTGCAAGCGTTGTGTTATTACTTATTGTAGTTCTTTTGCCAGTAGTTTGTTTTCTTTTTTATTTTTATTATTACTTTATTAATTCTAGTCATTATTAATTCCAGTGAATAAAATAAGTATCTGAATTAAGTGAAGGCTCATCTATCTCCCTGGCGTAACGGTACCCCTGCTAATCTATATGTCACCACAGTGCCTCACTACAATTTTCATGGGAAGCAGGTCGGCTGAAGGTACTGAACATCCTGAGACCCAGTGGTCCAGTTTCATAATGCCCCTATCTTGGTTAGAGACAATTAGAAGAACACTCTGGAAAGAGATGCTTTCCCTTTAGGGGTTCAACCAATCCGTTTTCACCAATAAGGAATGAATATGAGCAGATTTACCTAGAAAAGTAACAGTTTACTAACAATGAGAACAGTAACAAGCAAGAAATAATAGCAAATAATCACCAGATACAAAACCGCTAAACCTCGGGGACTCCCCAGAACAAAGCACACCCATATTGCTGGGGATGTCCCTGAGTGCATGGTTTGAAAGACAAAGAGAAAAGTCTTTCCTCACCACCCGGCTCATCTCTCCAGTAGCCAAGTTCTGCTGAGAAATGCTCAGACAGGGCCAGAACGTCCTGAGACTTCATGGCCTTTCTGTCGGCAGACGATAACCAGGAGCAGGTAAGGCAGTGCTGTGTCTGGGCTGGGGTGACTCCATAGCCTCCTCTGTTCGGATGGGTGTGATGGCGAGCTCGAGTGGGCCAGCAGCAGTGGGCAGGCACCTATGGAACTTACCTCCAGGCAGCTCAAAACTGCTAACTCTCGGAGATGAGGGAAAAAACCCAAACCCCAAGAAGACAAGCCAAAAAGGAAAAGCCTCTGCCTAAGCAAAGACCAAGAAGCCAGTGAAGCAAAACTCATGCCACGACAGAGCATGCTTGGCCTGCCCGAGCATACTTTAAAAGTGGCAGAAACCACATTCCCTACCCCAACTCCCCTTGGTTTCCCAGCCGCAGGGTCATTAAGAGACAGTAACAATTTTGGGCACAGATAGGTAGGAAGACAATAACCTTTTGAGTTACCAGGACACCCCCACTTAGACAAAGCAGAGCACAGAAACAGCACAAGGCTGCCCTGCAACACCCATGCTAATGCTGCTCATAATGGTAAGTCATTAGGGATGCTACTCTGAGCAGAATTTTGGAGACAAATGATGGATTGCTGACAACAACAGTAGGAAAGAAAGTAAAACAGATGTATTTTATACAGAGTGGAAAACTCAGAGGCAACATGCTACCTCCAAGCAGCAAGAATATAAGAAAAGCAAGTATGTAAGATGAGTAGATCAAGACTTCCTTATATAAACACCAGAGATCAGCACAGGTCAAAAAATTTTTAAATGCACTGAAAACCTATTGGCTTACAAATCTCTTAAAGGTTTTGAAGTGCACAGAAGTGCAAATTTTCTGTCAAACTAGAGGAAACGTATGAACACACAGGAAGTTTGGATACACAGATTCTGCAAAGGCCCAGTTTTTGTGCCTGAGAGTTTTGCATCTTTCCTACATATGTATATGCAAGATCTAAAATTAAAATATATCCCATGTATCTTACCTAGAGACAGGTGTCTCATATGGACATGGTGTTTCTACCAAGAGAGATTATAGAACTTTCTCTAAGAAGCTCATCATAGAGGAAGGGAGCACACATGCTTAATTACAATTAAGCAATCAGAACCAAGATAATAGTAAATAATTAAAAAAGCAGATCCACCACCGTAGCAGTCCAACCCACAGTAGGTCATCCATTCTGTATGTAAGAGGAGTTTGAGACGAAGCAGTAGCACAAGTAGGCTATGCTGCCTGCAATCCATAAACTGATGCTCCCTGCTCATAGCTCATCTTTAATTTTTAAGAAAGAAATCAGTGAGTGCAGATAAAACACGGAGGGCTGTAATCCCCTGGAGTGATCTTGTTACAACATGTGTTACTACAGTTCTACGCTTTTACCTCTGTATTTTGTTGTATATAGTTGAGCAACATAATTAACCAGTAGTTGGTATATGTTAGTTCTCAAAAGGTTAAGAAGCTGATTATAGCCAAAATCAGCTTTGCCTGGGGCTTCAGTGGCTCTGTGTAATCAAATTAGACAAGCAGGGCACAGTGTCACCTAACACAAACCATGGCACTTTCTTCTCTGTTTTGACCTTTTTCATTAGATGAGCAAGACAGGTTTTAGCTGAGTCTGAACATTTTGAACAGATTAGTTCCCAGTAAACTCTGAGTGATAAGTCAGGCATTTATCTACATCCTCTTCTTGAGTGACTCAGTGAGACCACACTCAAGAGGTAACAGTAACAGTGTCAACTTTGCTTTCCCTTGAAATAATATCTTTAATTAAATTTTTGGGGTGGGGAGGGGGATGGGGTGGGGGTGGACAAGATTTCGAAAGGTGAATGGTAATTACTTCAAATCACAGAATATCTTTAGCCTCCATATTTATCTCAGTCATTTTATTATTTTGATTCTAGAGTTGCAGAAAAACAGACAACTTCATAAACACAGCAGAGAAGGCATTAGCATTTCTAAGTAACTACATGGCAGAGTTGTGGCTCACTCCCTCTACATAGCTTCACTGCTCTTTGAAGTCAAGCAAGGTGAACACTATAATGGAGGTGTTTAAGGAGGTTTAATAATGTAGACAGACGATCAAGCCAGCGAAACATGAGAAGAACACTTTCTATACCACCATATCACAACTAAATTTAAATGTAGGCTGCAGTGCCTATTGCTTCCATAATCTTGCCATCTTTGAACATGAAAGGAACAAAAGATTAAAAAGGCAAAGAATATATAAAGAATAATAATGGGAAATTTAGATAAAAACCTGTGCGTTAAGGAATTCACTATGCTTTCCTGAATTTTCTACACTAGTCTAAAATAATTTTTGGATCCTTACATATTTATCTCTAACTTCAAGCCCAGCTCTGCTTGTGGATGTACTGCAGCTAACTGACACAACTTTTATGTTGTAAAAGTAAGCATATGAAACAATGGCTTCTGCAGATGACTTGTGCATAGTTACCTGCAGACAAAAAAATCCAAACTTGTTATTTTAATTGATTAAGTCATAAATGAAAAGTTATGAAAAGAAATCATGCCTCCCTGCTTGCACACCCTTGTTGGTTTCTGCTAATCCAGCAGTACTTAATGAATATGTATGTTGTTAGCCTGTCTTGCCATTGCTGTATACCACACTCCTATGCTGCAAGCTGTGCAAGAAAGTTAATATACCAAGTTTAACATAAGGACAGGAGACATGTATTTTCCTCCTGTATTTTCAGTGAACTTCAAATGACTGTGCTGTTACTGGTCTGCACAGTTTGAGAGAAATGTATATTTTAAGAAGAGAAAAATCCTATCACACAATATTAACGGAGTGCCTATAATTATTACAAATATCCTTACCTTCTGATTGCATCATCAGCCAGCCAGGAAGCTCCCATCTACCCCTCTACAAGTTTAAAGCAGAGCCATGTTCTTCAGAGAGAACATACACTAGCCAAATATATATATATATATATAACAGATTTAGCAGTAAGTCCCTGTAAATTTTTTTCATACATCAGCTTTTTAGAATCTCTTTTTGTCAGCTGACTGTGGTACACAATAATTCAATTATTTACATCCAGTGGCAACCACCATCCAGGCAAAACAGCCTATTGTCTGCCTTCCCATTTCTGTACTGAGATCTGCAACATGTCTGATGCAGAAGCACATAATTTGTATGTGTGGGTGAGGATAAGACAACCCCCTGATGTGACACTGTGGCCAAAACAGCAGATTGGCACTATGTGGGGCCATCTCTGCTGTCCCAGCTCAGCTGGGAGAAGCCACCAGCATTCCCACTGCTGCCAAAAGCCTTCTTTGTAAAGGGAAGAAATAAAGGAAGAAAATTTCAACTTTAAACACCTTCAAAGGCATTTTCAAAATATAAGACTATGTAAGGAAGTAGAGAGATTCTCCTTAATGGACGATTGGCTCTTTCAACGGTAATTTCTCTTTGTTGTACTGAATGTCTGTAAATGGATTAATGGCATTTAGCTCTATGTCATTGATCTGTACCGAATATACAAAGTCTTATATGAAACACATTCAAAGAACACACTCGTTCCTCAGTTCCTATTAACATGCAATCTGCAAGACAAACTGTATTCAGAAATTACCATTTTAAAAACCTGAGACATAGATCTCCCAATCAGAAAACAACAATTTATGAATTTAAAGTGTTGAACAATATTAATACCACAATAAATTACCACTCTGGTACATTTTAGCCTTCTATCAGTTTGGAGAACATAGCCCTGTGCTACTACAATTGAGTTGTTTCAGGGACTCCCAAAATATAAATATAAAAATGCTGCCTCCAAGATCTCTACCACTAATACAAAAGAATCAACAACAGTGCACAAAAAATGGTGATCATTGCCTCATAGTGGTATAATGTTCTGAGGTACACAAGCAGGTATCTCTGCAGATCAGAGAATGTGGAGTGCCCCTATGGAATGGGGATGGGAACTTATTCCATTGCATGCGAATATGTGAATATGAAAAGATATCCTGGAGTGCCATGGCACTGCTGGTTGTGTCAAGCTACAGGTAACATCTGGACCTCAGTAACAGCCCACAAAGCTTGCACACTTCATTCAGGACCTGGTACCCTGGGATAACACTCTCACAGGGAACTTCCTCAAAGCAGACAGCTTTATTACAGTCGGCCAAATGAGAGTGTGCATATGTAAATCACTGTTGAGTTTGTACTAAATCTTTAATGTCTTAATGCCTTCATTTGCCTTTTCCCCCTGACTTTGACATTGCTTCACTAAGAACAGCTATATTTAATTTACAAGTTTTTCTGGCTATTTTTTTTCCCTCCCCAAAATCAGAAGGCAGGAAGTAGATGGGTGTAACTTAAAGAGGCAGCTGAGATGAGCTGCTGGCAGGGTGAAGTGGTAGGTTTTAGTAATAGCTGGAAGCCGTAAGTGGTTCTAAGCTTTGAAGTCAGTGCAGCTTTGATGTGCTACTCCCATAGTAAATCGCAAGATAGTCTTGAAAGAAAAAAGATTTCCCAAATACCATCCAAGTGTTATTGCTTGTGAAATCCTTGTATGATTTTTTTTCCCCTCTGTTGAACTTTAAATCTATCATTGGGCTGCTCTCACTCCCTCACAGTCACTCCTGGTCTATGTTAAAGTGTCTTGGTTAAAAGGATAATTACACTCATGCTCGATTTGGTGGAGGCAAGCAGCTTGCTGCATGTTATTTGGTTTTGCTGAAATGCTTCTGAGCACTTTCCTCCCAGATTTACAGTGTTCAGACACCATGAGGGACCACAGGGTGGGATGCTGGAGCAGCAAAGGGTTGAGGCTGTAAGAAAGAGAAGCGTCTCTACTTGTATGACTAGGGAGGTCTCCTTGTCTCTGTTCATGGAAAAAACCACAGCTCTCCTGAGACAAATGTATCCAGGAGGTGATGAGGAGGAAATACCCCTCCTCTACTCTGCCCACTGCTGTGGGAGAAAGGATTCCATGATGACTGGAAAAGAGGTTCCAGGAAAAAAAAGGCTATGGAAATTCAGCCGTGCACATTGGGGTTGATGGGAGAGATGCAATGCTGAGTCCAAGGGGAAGAAAGCTCAAGCCCACCAGGAACAGCAAGTTTTCTTGATGGGTATTTTTCTCCCATACCAAAAAACCACAGGGGAATATCTATTGATTTTCCCCCATTATATAAACTGTCACTGAATTGCACACTTAACCAGTACGAGTTTTCACATTTAGTGGAAATATAAACAAAACTACGTTTGGACAGTTAGATTTAAGAAAGTAACTCAAAAAAGCCTATCTTTTGAAAATGATTGTACAATGTTCAATTTTAACAGCTACATTTTAAACCTAAGCCTATGCCCAAATGTATTACACAATCTATATGACAAAGCATATCAAAACAACCATTTTCTATGAGTCTGAAACTAGCAGGGCAAGAGGATTAAAATCAAACCAGTCTTTATTACCCATCAAAAAGCCGTTTACCTGGGCACACATATTTGAATGGAAAAGGGAGACACCTGTCCCTGCCCATTGTGAGTGTCGGGAACCACCTGATCTTTAGGGTCCTTTGCAACCCAAACCACTTTATGAGCCTGTGATTTTATGATCAGAAAGACCATCCCTGTCTAAATAGATAGCAATAAAATAAAATTGCATGTGACCAGTAAAATACAGGAGACTAACATGTCAAGGTTAGAGATCACTGAAGATTTCAGGTATTCTCAGAAGATACAACAACAGACTACATGAGGGGAAAGATTCCCCACCAATTTATTAAAACCTTTGCAGTCTGGTGATGACCTTCTATTCTGCTCTTTCATATTAGTTGTTAGTTACACCAATTACATTCTAACAGTGCACTCAAGCCAGATTCTGCAGACATACAGTGAAATGGTCAAATACTGCCCTGCACATCATAGGCACTTACAACTGTAAGCAGTGTCCTGCACAGTTGTGTATAGGTACAACTGGCAAAATGCGAATTATAGTCTGCATCTCCAGGAAGCTGGTGGTGTAGCTTTTACAGAGGTAAGCCACAAGCAAAATATACCAAAGCCAAAACTCTGTTTTGTCTAAGTGGGGTCTGACAACAATGTTGGAACAAATTCAGTTCCAAAAACTGTTTTAATGTGCTCTGGAATAACAATAACTAACGTAAAGCTGTAAAGTGCAACCTCTCATAAATATTGCATATCCAGCACTGAAATCAAAGAAGTAACTTGCTGTTGCTGCCAGTGAACTTGAGTGAGGGAGTGTGGGATTAGATGTGGAGTCTATTTGCATTAATTTTGCATCAATATCCATATTAATTCTAACATAATATTGTATCAAATTTGGGGACAGCACTCAGCTCAGTCTCCCTGGCAAATGAAGTATCACTTGTAGAGTTTCAGTAAATCATTTAGTAGCATTAAAAAAATCAGGCATGAAATCAGAAGAAAAGTTTAGAAAAAGACATGTAGCACAGAAAAATAATACAAAAATTAACAGAATATGTAATTAAAGAGGCTGTGTATGGAAAGTATAACTACTAAAAATCAATTTCTACTTCCTCATTTCTACAAAAAATAAATTTTACATGGTTGATAATAGCTTTGGATGATGGTAAATCAATTCACCTGGGACTGATTGTACCTCTGTTACCAAGATAACATTATTTATCTGTGGGTGCAAACTACAAACTGTGAATAGAGTTAAAACCATACAAATAAAAATGTCATTCTAGTGAAGACACAAACTGGCAGAAACCAGGACTTGCCTGTATTGTGTAGAAGAATTCTCCTGAAGTGGGACAGTCTGACAGCAGGTGATATAAATGCTTATACTTTTATTTCACCTGGAATTTCTAATACTTTATAAAACACAATCTTTATGATCAACCCACAAAATAATAAAAGAAGTCCTCACTTCTCTACTGAGCTTTGAGCTGCTTTGGAAGAAAGACACCCTCTACAAGGATGTAGAGAAGTAAGGGGACCTGACATTCCCAAGATTATGTGAGTACATTTTCTACTGACATCATGCAACATGATGGACTCCCCGGTGGTATCTCTTTTCCAATTAACCCACATTTCTCACAGGCTGGGTATACTGGTGTTAATGACCACTTTGCATCTAATATCTTTGTTTAAGGCATGTCCTTGCTTGGTTGGCTCAATGAGAACAACCCGTGGCATTTGGCTGGTGGGGAAGCCCATCACATTTTGGTGCATCCACTGGATGTTTGTGGTTTCTATTTGTTGCCACCCAGAGATGATAGAATAAGAAAAACAGTATTTTGGCTATTTTGTGGAGGAGAGGAGGTATGTGCTTCAAGAGTAAGGAGAAACTGATATCAGACCGAGTATGACACAAATGTTTAGTAAGTTTCATCCAGGGCTATTAACAGAAGAAGAAAAGAACACTCTTAAAACATTAGCTCACACTTGGCTTTTAGGTTTAAAATAATGGTCTGTTGGAACAAGAAGAGAGACCCAACAAAACCACTGGGAATCTTCAGTGGCATCTGACTTAGGTGCCTAGCAGTCAAAAGGAATCTCTTAAGATTTATAAGCTGTGCTGAATTTGTAAGCTGTGCAGTCAGTAGCAGGAAATTGTCAAAATCATAAACATCCATAATACTCCTGAAATGATCCAAATCCCATCTCACACATACTGTTATCAATGTCCAGTATAGTACTGCTGGACACTGTACTTCAGCCATTATTTTACATGTGTTTATTTAATTTGATGGGATTTTATGGGAGGTTTCCTTTGTGGAAAAGGGAATAGATTTCATTGAACAGACTAAGCTGCATAAACAGATGTCTAGAACTCTGTCCTCAAATTAATCAAACAACAAACACTCAAATATAACTATTCAGAGTAAGGATGAGTCCTTGAAGTTCAGTTTCTCTAGAATTAAAAAGTGATGCCTCCTTCTGCAGCACAAGTGTTTTGAGATATGTTTATGTTCCCATTTGTTTCTGTTGCTTGCACAGCTGAGGTGGAAAAATCCTATTAGAGTAGTCACAGCATGCATACCTTCCGGCAGGAATGCTCCTTCCATGCAAAGCCCTTCCAGTTAAACACAGTATATAGTTTAAACTCTGACATAATAGCACTGATCATCTGGTGGCAAAGATGGTAATAAAAAACGATCTGTCTTGCCCAGGAAGGCAAAGTCAGAGCTAAGGTCTGCGAGACTCAAACAGATAATCATGCAAGTATTTAAGAGTCAAAACTGGCCTTCAGATTTCAAATATATGTGGGGTTTATTTATATGTATTATGAATTGCATTGTGTGCATTTTATAACATGTATCATTTCAAACAATATATTAACAAAAATCTCAGATAAAGTGGTGAGAACTTTTATACACATTATGTCATTTGCACAAGCCTTGCTCTTAAAAGCGATGATGGACACTTAACAGTGTTTGTGTAAAAGTACATGACATTTGTCTTCAAACTGACTACTTAACACAGCAGTAGTAACGAATATAATCTAAAATGGTTTATTCTATTAACTATGTGGATTATTTTTCTGTTAAGCTGTTGTAGGTATGTCTTGCAAACCTATTGGAAATAAAAGAATTAATGTGTGGGGAAATGTCTTTCATGTAAGAATTGGGATATAGATTAAAAAATGCTGCTTAGTAAATGTTGTTCATAAAATTAAAGTATACATTGGAAAACACAGTTATTATTAAGATATATATGATAATTATTTCATAGAGTATATTTGCATGTTGTAATATAAAAATATAATATGTCTGTTTAAATTAGCCTTGTCCTTAACACTATCTGTGTAACCAATTTGAATTCTTAGCACTAGTTTGCTTTTATTATTATTATTATTATTATTAACTATATAATAATCCCAATGCTTTTAATACAAGTCTCTTAACATCCCTATTTATCAACATGACAAGATTAGTTTCCGATACAGGTTATCAGAAAATGACAAGTCCTTTCTACAGAAAATTGCCCTCCCAAATGCTTCTTGACAGGAAAAAGTTTAAAGTGCAAATATACTGTGAAATATAAAGTGCAAATATACTGGCTCCCTAGAAACGGCATAGCGGCACTTGATATTTCTCGTGTTTTGGTTATCTCACAGGTTGATAAACCAATCTTCTCAGCTGAAAGCTAGCTGGAGCAGTCAGAAAACTGTTACATTAGCAGTTTGAGGGCAGGGTGCTAAGGAGGCAAAGATAATACAAATTTAATCTACATGTGCTGCAAATAAATTCATCTGGCGAATAAAAAGAAAAGGAATTATGAAATTAATGCTATGCCACTGCTAGTTTTTCCAGTTCTTGTTTGTTGTCTAACCACAGCCATGAAGCCAAATTTGAGATAACTGGCATTACTGATGGTTGTTCAAATAATTTGTATGCTTGGAGTGTTAAAAAGTTGCTTATTACCTAAGTTTACCTTATTACCTTATTGTTAAGGTTGATTCAAGTGCATAGAAGTGATTTGGTGCTCTATTATTAGCAATAAGGATAAAATCTGATCTTGGGTCTATCATGCATGTAAATTAATACAAGAAAAAAGCCCAGGAGAAGATGGTGTTGAGGAGCTTTGTGACAACTTTGGCGAAACAGTGAATGGGCTAAGTTTCTTCTTAGGCACACCTCTGCAATGCATGGAGAGTTTCCTCACCCTGACAGGTGTAACTTCAGGAGATGGACACCAGTGGTCACAAATATTAAGAGTTTCTAAAAACAATGCACAGTGCTCATAGACAAAAATGTGTTATACCTTCCATGACTCTGCCATTTTGGGCAGTGTTTTGATTGAATGAAGATAAGTGGCTGCCTGCCTGGGGCCTGTGAACCTGACATGACATTGGTGGGACTGAACAAAGAGAAGCTGTTGCTGGCAACACACATGCTTCGAGCTTCAAAAATGTTATTCTTTTCTTCAAAGTAGGAATTAGATTGGTAAATTTAACTAAGACGTGATATTTAAACATAAATGAATGAATGGTATTTTTAGAAAGTTCTTGGATGACAAAAGAACATCTAACAGCATCAGTCCCTCTGGTTTAGAAAAAAACAAAATCAGGAAGATAGAAAACATGAAAATTAGCTAAATATGATAAAGAAAGGTTAAGTTATCCAAGTAAAAACAATGTATGGCTGGCAAACTTAGCAAAATACACAAGTAACAAACGCAGTCTACAGCAAAAATGCATCAGTTTTCAGATGAAGCTGTTGAAACTGTAAATAACAACGCAGAAGAAGGTATGAAATTGTTCAATATGTGTTTCTGTTCCGTATTTGGAAAAAAAAAAAGGGTTAAGTGTTTGATGAAGTACATTCTTTTTTGCTGCTCATCAGTATCTTCTCAGGGATAAGTATTTCTAAATCGGCAGGCTTGCAGAGTTTGGACTGAAGGGTCATAAACCAGCCAACTGGCTATGGATGTTCACTTAAAATAATACTTAAAATAACAGAAAAGGTATAGATGGGAAAATCTGAACCCAACATTTCAGAGAAAACTCTTTGTATAGGTAGTCTTACATAAATCTCAAGATAAACAAAGGAGAAATGGATATCTAGGTTCACAAATTCCTATCCCCAGTACTGTGGGCATGAAGAACAAATCTGTTTTTTGAGGGTGAATGCTGCTTACTCAGCTGTTCCTGAGGTTGTATGCTCACATCAAGGAAGAACGGTAACTAAAACTGGAAGTTTGGAAGAGACTGGCTAGAGAGGATGTGTCATTGTACAACACAAAGGAAAGAACCAAGGTGAGCACCTATCAGGAAGTAATGTAAGAACGTTTGCTCCTGCTCTGGGCAGGGGGATGAGGCTGATGCATACTAAAAATCCTTTGAGAACCACAATGCTGTGATCTTGAAATCTACTGATGAGGAATTAAGGTACAAAAACATAATTAATTCAAGCCAATGCAACTTACTGGAAAATAACACCTAAATAAATAAACTCAGTTTCACATTTTGATGAATTAGCATGTTTAACTGATAATTATTTATATGAAAATAGAGTATATTCAAATTTTTGTCACGCAATTGATTTATTCCCTGAGAACATTCTCAGCAGGAGGAAAAATTATGTCAACTTTGCCAAACATTTTTAGAAAGTGCTTTATCTCTCTTTCGTTTTCACCAACTACTAAATTTTGCTCTTCCCATACTTCCCATGAAACTTCTGGACTGTCATTACACTGTAGCCCTCACCTGCTCTGGTTGACTGGTGATAACTGCTGCTTTGTCAATTGTTTGATTCCAGGTGCTGTGTCTAGTATGTGAGTCACTCCCCCTTGTCTTTCAAGAGAGAGATTAGCAGGTCTTCCTTTTACTAGAAAGATACAGTCCTCATTTCTTCTTCTATGCTGCAAACCATTACCACAAAAGTTGGAGAAACTTCATTACTTAACTAAAACTTCAACTTAGGCAGAAATTGGTCAATGTTTCACAAATTCATGAGGGGACAAACAGAACAACTCTAGAAATTCTTTACTCATGAGAAACGGTTGAAAGTCAATACTATTCCACGTTTCTAAGAACCTGCAGACTAAGTAATCAGCAAATGCAGCTATTGTGGAGAAGTCACTATTCAATGGAGATACTATTGCTGGAGTGTCCTATGGCTACTCAACCACACGGGAAATATATACAAATTCACTTCTGATAAAACTCATGTAAATGTGAAGATGGATGGCACGGTTATTAACAAGAAAGATGATGGCCTTTTTTTTTTCCCTCACGTTACTGTATTTGTCTGGTTTATTTTTTTTTTTTTTTTATAAATGCAATGTTTCCTAACACTAGTTTAAAACTGGGACAAAAAGCAGCAGCTCTAGAAAGGGTAAATTCCTCCTAAACTGACTCTTTACAGTAGGGTGATAAATGGGTCAAATGTAACTGCTGCCTAATGCAATAGGAGAAAATCATGTAGCAAAGACTTGATCTTACATTAGTAAGATGTAGACAGATCTCTCTCAAAGAAGTTGAATGACTGGAGATGCTACAGAGAAATGTATGAAAGCATATGAAATCTGGAGATATTAACTTCCATTGAGACGTAAAGAACTAAATTTATTACATTTCTCAAAAGAAAATGGTGTGTTGACTCAATGCCAGTATGTAATTCACAGGGAGAAAAAGCAAATGTACTGAATAGCTCTTTAATTTAATGTAGAAAAGGCACAACAAGAACTAATGTTTGGAACCTGAGATCAGGCAAAGCCAAATCAGAAATGAGCCGATCTTCTTCACAGTTTGAAGATGATAAAGGGAAGAGAGCAATGGATTCCCCATCTCTTGAATCCTTCCAGTCAAGGCTGAATGACTTAGTGGACGAAACATTTTCACCAAAGTAAAGTTTTAAATTTCAGTATAATATCTGGTCAAAAGTTAAAGACCTGTATCTAAAAGTGGACAGTAAGTGATCTAAATATCCTTCCCAGCCTAAACTATAGACATTTGTGAAAAAAGGGAGGTTTTCTACTGAAACTGAACTTTTGGAAAGATTCTAACAAATCCAAATCCAAATCTGAATCTGGATTCTAACAGAAAATGAAATCTGAAATGTGAAACATCTTTTGGATTTTATGTCAATACAAATAAAGACTTTGCTATTGAATTTTGGAGGACATCTCTAAGGGAATACTTCATTTCAGGTGTTGAGCTCTAGGAGAGTTTGTAATCATGCACTGGAGTAAGACCTGCCAGTGTGCAGACAGATATGGATATATAAGGCACTAATGAGATAGCATTGAGTATTATCAGAAACAACAGTCACAGCAGTCTAATATTTGTCAAACACTTAATAGGAAATATCTGACTGTAATTATTTAAATTATTCATTATTACCACAAAGACAGCCTCAGGGGCAATAACTAACTAGTTCACTCTAGTCTAAAAAAATTGCAATGACAAATAGATATGTTTGAGTACAAGAATAATTTTTAATGAAACTGTTTCTCCAATATCAGTACTGCTCCAAGTACATGTAACTATTTTGTAGAACAGTAAATGAATGAGTGTTATTGAACTCTTTGACACAAGCAACATCTGGCAATTCAAGTCAACGCTTCAATTCACATTTTCATGTTTACTTTTGAGTCTCTGGCGCTCCAGAACAGAATCTGCAATATTATTCAACTGGTCTCCATGGACTTTGTCCGTTCCAAAGCACTGTAGAGTAAAACTACTCTAAGCACAACATAAGAGCTCCCATCCAGCTAGGTTTACACATGAAATAAAAAGCTGTCTGCAATACCTGGGACTGAGCAGGAGTATAAAAGCAGAGCTCCTTTGAAGAATCAGGAATAGGGAAAAAGCTACTTACTTGCATGCTAAGAAGACATAAATTAAAGCAGGACTTAGTGCAGCCACCACCAGAGCTGTGGCTAAGACAGTCTGATGCTTCAAAGTTAGCATAATAACTTCCAGTCCTGACAGACAAAGTACAGCAGTAGAAATGGAACTGCAGGACCAGTTTTAGCAGCAGATGAGAATGTTAACATGGGTGATGAAGCAAGCTTCACACGGCAGATTCCTGCACTCCTCCACTTGTGCATTAATCTTGCAGATACCTTGAATTAACACTCAGCTAGACACAGGAACCTACCATCTTTGACAAAAAAGCTTCAGCATTTAATCTTTTCTCCTGAAATCCAAAGTTTTTGTTGACAGAACTACATGAACATGAAGACATAAAATGCAAAAAGCTTTACAGTAAATACAGCTTAATGTAATATTAATACCCATGAATGACTAGTGAATGCAGAAACAACATTTTTAAAAGAATGGAAAAATTGCTTAATTGCTTTATTTTAAGAAGGGCATGGTTTTGTTCCTATTTCTTGTACTGCTCGTCACCTATCCCTGGTCATGAAAAACTAATATCAGAAAACAGCCAAGAACAGTCCTCATTAAACTGACTGAAGAGAGAACAAAAAAAAGAGAAGCATTGGTACACCGGGCTAAAAGCTCCTAAGAATATGAGCCAGGTGTTGTCTCAGCACTAAATATACTTTATGGATCCTTCTGCCTTGCTTTTTATGAGCAAGATACATAAATGTGTAAGAGTGGAACTGTAGAGTGGTGCAAATACATCTGAGGAAAAAAAGCAGGAAGAAATAAGTTGATCCTTCCCTTGAGCTGTCAAAAGCCCCCTTCACACAGACCCTGTGGTTTTGGAGAGTCCACTGGACCTCACTGGAGAACCTCCTATTTGAACCCCATGATCCGCTCAGCATGGAGTGCATCTGCAGGTGGACAGGCTTTTCTGCGGAAATACACACAACTGAGCTCTTAAAACAGCAGGCAGGAGTCATCTGTTAGGCAAAGCCAACAGAAACTACCACTGCCACAATCCAACGGGTAATTCATTGTTTCCTGGGTATCAACACAAGCTTTGCAACAAGGTCTCTACCTGATCAGTCAGCCCACTTGGGTGTGGGGTCATAGGCTGCCCACCTGCTCTGCCAGTGAAGGACTTTAATGGTATTTTCTAAATTCAAAGCAAAAAACGAAACAACACAGGAAGAAGTTGCGCTTGGCTTACCTAAATGTAATTAAATGTTTGATATATGATACAGAGTTCAACCTTGATTTTTGGTACCAGAAAATACTATCTGAAGACTCACTCAAGAGCACCACCAGCATATGTCATACCTGTCCCCCAAAATTAAGTTTATTTTTCTTCTACCAGCCTGAGGCTACTTTATTTAGTGGTACGAATTAATTCTTGCACTTTTTCTCTTATTACAAAGACAAATATTCAAGTCTAGCCTATTCTATGAATAGAACTTTTCTTGATTACTGTCAGTGTTTCATGGTTTGTCTTTTAAGTTATAATTTCCTTATTTCACAATGTTTTAACTACATTGGCTGCAACTGTTAACAGAATAACTAGTGATTTTGGGGGCCAGCTAGGAAGACTTTAAAAAGATTGGATTAGGCAATTAATTTTACTAATGTTACAACATCTTCACTTGATTATTTTAAATGAGTGTTGGTGCATATCCACTTTGGCAAAATACTGAGAAGTTTAATTGTCCCTCCTAAATAACAAGCTTTCACTGGCAGAAACACATGGGCTAAAGAATACAAGCAGGATTCAGGAAAACAAAGGCCATGTTCACCTGGCAAAATTTACAACAATACCTTTCAGTGAAGTTCAAGCCACTATCCTGAAATAACGATTTAATTCCTGAATAGCATCAGAGATTAGTGCAGATGTATGGATCTGCTTTCTCCCATCCCCACTTCCAGCCATTCCTGCCCCATAGTTGCTCCAATAAGACGACTTCTGAACTTCCTGCTCCGGAACTAGGAGAAATATTATAAGGTCTCAAGAGACATGGCATGAACTACAGCTACAGTTAGCAGTAACGCAGTGCAACCTGTCATTAAAGCGTTTATTCCATTGTCTCTGTCAAGTTCCAAGCTGATCTCTCCAGTCTCCTCACCAGAAATACTCCCAACCCTACTCCATTTTATGTAATGACTTTTAATGTACAGACCACTTTTAAGTCTTCATCTAACTCCACCATTTTCTTAGATGGGAGATGGATCCATCTCCTCTGAGATGGAAGTATTTTGATTTGATTCCATTAGGAAGGTAGGCTAAGACTGAGACAGAAGATAACCTCAAGTCTAACAGAGGTCCTTAATTATGGCTGAAAGTAAAGAGGATAAGAGATAGGGATTTTAAAAGTTCCCCTTGTCAGGGGAATTTGTGCAAACTTCCAAGAAACCCTATTCAACTTAGTTTTGAACACTTGCAGGGATGGATTATCCACAATTTCTCTGGGCAACCTGTCCCAGTGACTCACTATGCTCAAAGCAAACAGTTTCTTTCCTCTCTTTGCCCATCTAAACCTACCCTCCGTCAGTCTGAAGCCTATCACACCATGCCCTTATCAAAAGCCCCTCACCAGCTCTCTTGTAGCACTTTTAGATATTGGAAGGTGCCCCAAGGTCCTCTGAGCATCTTTGTGGCTCCTCTGGATGTGCTCCAGTGGACCTACATCTATCTTGTGCTGAGCTTCCCACAGCTGGATGCAGACATCCAGATGGGGTCTCACCAAAGCAGAGCAGAGGGGCAGAACCAATCACCTTCACCTGCTGGTCATGTTTTTGATGCACCCCAGGATATGGTTGTCTTTCTGGGCTGGAAACACACATTGGCAGGTCATGTTGAGTTTTTTGTCAACCAACAACTGCGCATGCTCTCAGAGTTGCTGTCAATTGACTGCCTACACAGCCTGTACTTGTGCTTGGGATTGCTTTGATCCATGTGCAGGACCTTGCACTTGGACTTGTGGAATTTTATGGAATATTATTCTCATGCTCTCAACATTTAATTATTAAAGTATTTTAATTCGGTTTTAGATATGTATCAACTATGGAAAATATTTTAATTCCTTAATAATTCTTCAATCACAAGCTTTAACAACTCTATCTGGAAATGCAAGTAGTTTTTCCAGTTTGATGGTCATTTATTTTGTCTCTAGTGACTTCAAAGGAAAAGCAAGCAAGAGACTGTGAGATAATCTGAAGTAGGAACTACCCACCAACTAGGATTGCCTGTAAAGTCCACTATACTGAATGGCTGAATATCAGACCCTTTTTGGAAGATATGGCTCAGGAGATGTGACAGGCAGTTATTTCTGAACTTATTTCTGAACTTATTTTCAGTGCAAACAGGGATAAGAGATGGGCTTCAAAGCATAGAAGTGCATCTTTCTACTGCAAAAGGTTTATTTTTAAAAGATCTGTCATTTTTCTGATTGCTCTCATTGTCATTCATTGAAACACCAACAGCAATGCTGCCAGGATTTGAGTGTGGGCTCTTTCAGTACCGCAGTTCTCAAAAGAGTGAAATAAAATCTCTCACGTTAAACAATATTTCTCCTACATCTAGTAATATTTAATAAATTTATTACACATTACCCTAATGCAGGTTTATACCGTTGCTCATATAAAGACACTGTACAAATTATTCACTTGGTTCTTGGTAAATGTCTAACATTTGTTCATGGAAGAGAAGATTACAAGAAATATAAGCAAAAATGTGAGCAAACTGATAATTCAGGAGCCCTCACATGAAGTTACACTATTTTAAACTGTATTTATATTACAGACAACTAGCCTGGAAATAATTATTTTACGTTATTATTTTACATTAACTCCTCATCAAAAATCTCTGTTGAGAACATCTAAAACACTAGAGATCTTAATTTATTTCAATGTATGCACTAAATACAAATACCTAACTTTTACTGGCTGAAATCCTACCCCATTTAAATAAATTCTTCTACCCCTACAGTGCAGCTTGGGAATTCATTAAGTGGTGCAGAAACATTAAGGCCACTGTGACTCATCTTCAACAGAAATGTAAAATCAAGACTTATTATTTACAGCTCTAATGAGGCATCAATCTGCTTTTTAAGTAACACCTAGGATTTCTTTTTTAGAGTACCTTTTAGGTTATTTCTATTAGGTGAATACAAAGAAAGGGAAAACATGCTCTGATGGAAGATTTTCAGTATTGGCTAGTGTACAGTAAATACTGACCAGTTGCTATCCAAACCCTTATTTACCTGACTAAAATGACCACTATAACACGCAGTCTTTCACAAGAGCAACAGAGATGTCAGAGATTGTAAGGGAATCTTATTTTAAAAAATACCATCCCTGAATAATATTTTTCTTTTAAACTGCAGTAATCTCCCCTAAAAGACTAAAAAGTTGCTAAATGAATGTTTAATCTATGAAAATTTTAGTAATATATAATTTTCCAAAGCATGGAAGAATAATGCCAGTTCTGTTGCAAGTGTCCGTACAGAGCTGAGGATCTGCATACTGAGATCCCAAACCATAGCAGAAATGTAATTAAAATCTCTGGCTGTTTTGAGCTCTCAAACAAGGTAATGCTAAATTTCCCGTACTTAAAAATATCCTGTAGCAAAATCAGATTCGTCTGCAAGGTTAGGTCTCACTAACAACCTCACAAATGAAGACAGATATGAAACTAACTTGTCAAACGAACAACTGCATCCCAAAGAGCAAGGTCAAATATTGTTTCAGCTTTTAAATTAATATTGTATAGGCTGTGTCTTCCTTTGAACTTGGTTTTATATTCTACAGAAATATGCTACCTACGGCTTTTAGGAAACCTGATAATCAAGCTTGAAAGTTCAGTAACTGCTTTATGTATTTCAGATTACTTTCTTACAGAGATTGGAGATTTCCTTTTACATTGATGACTATATCTACTTTCTGGAATTATCACACATTTAACTACAGTCTCTGTACTACTTCATGTAGTACATGCTTCTTGCAATTTATGATTCAATAATGAAAAATCATAGCTGAGTATATCCAAAACAACAGAAAGCTCAGATCAACATTCCTGGATGCTACAAATAATTTGCTTTGTAAACTAGACTTCTGTTGATCAGCATTCAGGAAAGTGGCTCATTTATTTTAACTGTAACTTTCATTAATGTACTTCTTTAAAACCTTGCTGCCTACACAGAATTAGATATTTATTCAAGGAGCTATGATAAATTTCCCAGTTCTTGTCATCACTATTATTTTTCTTAGACTCCTACATAAAATGTTACCAATTACTTAAACAGAAAGGAAGACTAGAAAAAAATCAAACAACAAGTACATAAAAGAACTTAAATACGTAAATCCCACATAAAGAAAAAAAAAAAGAAAAATTAGGAGTGGGCTGCACTCCTAATAATAAATATCAGCCCGTATGCTTTCAGCTACATCTTGCTGTAGAAGGGTTAAAATGCAGTCAGAACCAAATGCATTTTTAAATTAACAGGTTGCTTCTGGGCATAAACATGCACACTGGCTTACTGCAAACAAATGGATGTACCTGCAGAGACACGGGGACAGTCAGGCAGCATGGACTCCACTGACGTGTCCAGGGGCTCGGAGCTGGACACCCAGTTACAGCAGTTCTGTAAGAGCAGGCAGGCAATACTTGGGATAAGCCAAAAACTCAGAGCAAAAATAAATACAGATGTTGTGAGGACAACAATCACATCAAAATACTCAAACTAATTTACATAGCAGTTATAATAACAACTGGACAGTATACTACACTAACTTACACTTACTGACAATTAAATACTGTAATTTCATACTAAATAAGTAAGAGTAAGAACATAATTCAGCAGATTTGTAATGTGCTTAAGTATCATGCTTCTTAACTGCTACTCTGAGTGCCAGCGGACTCGAGTATGTGCTTAGACCAACTAGTCCCTGAACTACACTAGTTTTAAGACTTTCTAAGTTGGTGTTGATATAAACAGGTGTTGGTACAAACACTGAGCCTGCTCCTTTGCTAATGTTAAGAAAACAGAATTTTTTGGACTGTTTTGATGGAGTACTCTGTGGAAAGAACTTTTCATGAAAATATGAAACAACGTATTATAGCTAAACAGAAAAAATCAAGATAGCAGATTAATATTCAAATAATTAGGAATATAGCTGAGATGAATGTGTGTGAACATTAAAAAAAGGCAAATACTGGTCTCTCGGGAATTGTATTCAGGAAGCCTTTATATTTGCCTTTCATTCCTGAAGCTCTGAGTAGGATGACTTTACCATGAATTTTCTGAATGTTTTGCTCCAAATACTTTTTACTCAGAGTAGTCCATAAACTGAAGTATTAAATAATATGCTTTCAATAAAACATTATGAAAAGACACCAAATCTACTGAAGATTTAATTATAAAGCAACTATATTTTTAATAAAACTACCAGCTGAACAACAAGATCTACATTGCTTGCTCTATTAAAAATCTGAGTTCTTCCTTTCTGAAAACTTGATTAACTTCATTAAGTGGAAAAGGTAAAAAAACAGCACAACTTTTAGGAAAGATCCAATCAGATTTCACAGGTTTATAAAAAATAATACCATCAGTTCATGATAGCAAAAATGAACGAGTTGTCTTCTGGTAAACAGCATATATAGTGCATTTGTGCTTGCTGCTCTAGTTGTGCACCATGAAGTCCGTCCTCACTGGAAAGATCCTTGACTCGCAGATCAAGTATCTTATTGTATTTCCTTAATTCATTCTGTCTAGAAGAAGATGTCAGCTGTGTTGCAGTGAGGAAAGAATTTCAAAGGCTTCAGTCCCCACCAATAAAGGACGAGGAATGGCTTTTGAATAGATTTGTCAAGGCAACCCTACTGTTCTGGGACCAGGGAGAGCAGGGACAACATAAAGGAAGGGTTGCTGTATGAGATTAGAAAGTGAAGTTCACAAAGCATGGCAGATTTTTGTAAGAAACAGTAGATCAATGAAACTATTGAACTCAATGGAAAGAGAAAAAAACAAACACACTACCCAGTAATATAACATATTTAGTAAAAAATTGTTAAAATGGAAGTATTTCATGATGGTTTTAAGGCTTAAAGTAGTAAAGCATTATAATTCTTTGGTTTGCATGTGTAATTTTAATTAACAGCTGAATGTGAAATTGCAAATGTAAGATGGTAGAAATTACAAAAGAAGTAGAATTTTTATGAAGTATTACAATCATTTGAAATAAGTAAAATTAATATTAACTACTGATAGAACACTACATCAGAGAGCTGGAGATAATACAGAAGATTAGCACACAATTAACTAGCTTTTATATACAATGTGACACTTGCCTCTAAGAAATAAGTATTCTCGAAAGCAGTGTCAAGATATGTAAATGGATGATTTGTTTTATCATTCATCACAGCTCCTAATAAATTCAAAATTCATGACATCTATAGGTACTAAAAATAGGCCACCAGTGATACAGGAGAGATAGCTCCAATGAAGAATTACTTTATTTTAACAATTCATTCTTTCAATGACAGCAATTAGCCCTACAGACAGGCAGCGATTAGGTGTATATTTTAATTATTATTCATTTTACCACTAGCCTTAAACCTGATTAAAGTAAGATATCCAGGTGATATGCTAGTCTTAATACTACTCAGCCACATTTCACATATGTAAAATTCTTCTTTCTTATAGGAGATTTTTAATGCTAATGTAAGTTATGACACTCCATCCACTTTTTAGGCCATTAATCATTTAACTTATTCTTTAACATCTACTTTCTGCAAATGAAATTAAAGGTAATGCACTTTTTTATTCAGACTAAATGCTTAAAGAAAAATGGAGTTGTCAGATTCAAATTACAGGATTTAAAATTTCAGTTTTACTACATAACACATATTTTAAGGTTTTGATTTCCCATAAAGAAAATGGGGATTTCTCTGACAGAGCCTGTAGGGGTTACCATTCTTTATATTTTTAACACTTAAGTAGAGCTGTCAGGCTGCATCCCAGGTGATCCTCTACTCCCATCAGTCACAGCCTATAAAACTTTAAGGTTAAGTCAGGAATAGGCACTGTATACACAAAGTTTCACTAAATCCATGAGAAAAAGTCAAGCATAAAAGAAGGTTTAGGATGTGACTAGTTTAAATTCACTCTTTTGCACCTTTTGTTTTAGTGTTCTGCCATGGGAATGCGAAAAACAGAGATGAGCCTGATCTGGCGAGGATGAGACTCATAGAATCTCAGCAACCCCATAGCTAAGTATAAGAGCTTCTGAGTGCTACAGGAGTAATTACATATCAAAAAGCTGCTGAGAGAAAGGATATTTTGCCAGAAGTGCAAAAATCATCAAACTGAGTCATGAAGAGCTTAAAGAGGATATTCCAGCATTGCCAGATCAAACCAGCAGCATGGGGTGCACCCAGGACTTTGCTCCAGGTATCAGGCACTGCATGGGCTTCCTTGGCATGTCTCTATTTTGCTGCATATCAGGAAGAAACACTGGACCTGGCGCTTAGTATTTTGACTGCTAACTTAGCAGTTCAGAAATGGCTTTAATCTTGGTTATTTTAGTGGCTGGTATGAATACATGACTTCCACTGTTCTCTATTACACTGTCTTTCACACCCAGACATGTTCATTCAGCCATATACAGATGTATACACTCAAATTCTTTAAAGAAAAGGCTTACCTCTCGCATCCACTCTCGAATGGTTTTCCCAACTTCCTGATGCCACACATTGTGAACTGAGTCTGTCAACGCCACAGCAGTTACCCTATTCTTTACTTCTGCCTCTCGTTGAATCATCTGTTAAAAATATTGTATTTAAATTAATTCATTTTACTGAATAGAGTCTGCTTAGTCAGAGATAATGATCCTAAATTTAAAAAGAAACAGCAATACAGATTCAATACTTGACTTCACTTGTTTTAAAGTTTATACAATTCTTAACAGGTCCAGAAAAACAGAAACACCTAATATTTTTGATAAAAAATAACACTAACTTTCAACTCACTGAACTATTCAGTCCTATTATTTTCCATGTGGCTTGACAATTCTAGGATTAAAGGTATCCTAGTGAAAAAATGGAAGATTTCCTGAGGACACCTTTTACAAGCTTCTCTAAGTTCGTATTTCAGTTCTTCAGGGAAGCTGGTACCTGTGGTTCACTGTAAGGTTCTCACGACTATCATCTACTAATTTTCAGTAGATTGCTGTAGTTTTTCTGATGTACAATCTCACTTTGACTTGTATAGGTTTTTTCTTTTTCTATCCAATTTAGCTATCTTGCACGCTCACCATGGTCCCAAAAGTCTTACTTCTTCTCTCTTATTCATATGCTTACTCAGCTAACACCAAAGCCTCTCAACATTTTTAGGATATTAAAGAACCTCTGTTGTTGCAAACGACAGTAAGACTAAATAATATCAGTTCTAAAAATTAAACGATTGCTGCAAATAAAATAAGAAAACTGACAAAGATGCTGTGAAACTCAGCACTGCTATGCAAGATAAAAGGTACTGGGAAAGAATGGTTTGATATCAAAGAGAGACAAAAAGGTTTTAATCTCCTGACATGAGTGATCCTAATTTGTAACACTGGATCAAAGAAAGCATAATAAATTACACTTATAAAATCAGCATTTCACAACTGGTGTCATTATTACTGTGTATGCTGCAATAAAGTTAATTTTTTTTAAGCTTCCCTTTGTATAAATGTAACACATACCACATTTCTAAAATCAGGTATTCTTTCTTCATGCTCTAGTAACTGCTTATCAGCACACATGCTGCACCTCTGAACTCAATGTTCCATGTCCTTGCCATAAGAATGACTCCAAAAACCTACCAGAAAAAAGTTTTTTGAAAGAGACAGTATCTAAAAACAAGATCTGTCAGCCACGCACACCTAACACGCATTAAACCCTGCTGTACGTTGAATAAGTGTTTTAAACACACCTTATGTACTAATATTCCTGCTCCAGTGCTGTGCATTCTAGCACTCATTTGGCTGCACTGTCTCCCACAAAACACCGTGATTAAACAAGCAAAGGTGCAAGAACAGTGGTTCTTGAAGCCCACATACCTACCAATTACTCAGAATTTTTACATGCTGGGTGAAGTTTAATATCATCACCAGCCCAGAGTATTCCAGCATGACTTCCTCCATGAAGGGCTGATATTCAGAAGCACTTCCAATGACCACCAATGATAAAAAATATGCTCTGCTTTGGAAAAGAAGTTTTTTCTTAAGCTGCTGTATCCCATGTTTCTGTTTCGAAAACTAGCCACCCAGTCATCTTAGAATATCACCTTTTTCTTCAAATTGCAAGAAAAAAAAGGTGCAGTTCCCTTTCTCTTTTCCAGACTTAGCTCAGGTTTACTATTCTCGATTTCTCTACGCACATGTAATAACTAGCAGGCATTGATCACCATTTCTTTCTACTCTTTCTTCATATAGTACATACAGTATTTGCTTTTCAGATCCTATATGATATATAGGAAATAATATGCAATACCCAACATGCTCCTGGCGCTTGCCATTCAGCTTTGTGGATGCCTGCAGAATTGTATTCTCTTCACAAAGATCAGCAAAGTGACTGAGGTTGACAATGTGATGTTTTTTGATAACTCAGCCACAGTGCTAGGGTTAGGATAAGGTCTCATGGATGCAGCAGCAAAAAGGGATCAAAGGGATTAAATAAGCTTCACTTACAGATTTCTTAACATCCAGCCCAGAAGAAAAAAGTTTTGGTAGGCATCCATACCCTTCTGAGCCAACTTAGAAAGAAACAGACAAAAACAATACATCAAGTGGGGAAAGGATCAAGGGTATAACCTTCACTTAAACAAGAACTCTAACATGTCCATGTTTCAGTGACACAGAAATGTCACAACAGAGCATGTCAAACTGAGGACACTTTTGCTTCTACCAGAGCAGCTCAAGTTTCCTGCTACAATGGGACATTCATTGATAATAATAATAAAGGAGAAGAGATCCATGTTAAGCTCAAGCAGCAGAACCTCTTATCAGGGATAATAATTTACTCTGTAAGAAGATACAGGTAGTCTAGGTGCTTTTGGGCACAGATGCTTCAATACTCAGTAAATGCTTCAGATTCAATGGATTGATAGCTCACAGTTAGAATATACTCTTCTAAAACCAGTTTTGAATTAAGATAAATTTTAAAAATTAAATGAGCGGAATAAAATTGCAAAGGTAAAATAGATTGACTTTAAACAAAAATGTAGTATTCAGCTACCATTCATATCTGATATAACATGAAAGTTGTTTTACATTCCAAGGGAAGGAAACTATGGGATGCATGATTTACATTTCCTAGGACTTGTTTTATTCCATCCAGCCTGTATAGTCTCTTGAGGTGAACATACTAAAACTGAAGATATTTAATAGGCCAGCGTCTACTAAAAATACTAAAATTTAGACCTTTTCTTCAGAATAATGATTTTTTAACTGAAATTTTACTGATTTTTTTACATCAGTTGGACACTGAAATATTTGTAAAAGCAGTGATAGATGGAAAGAGAGAAGAAATCACATGACAGGAATAGTGTGCAAGAGGGCACACTACTTCCTTTTGGAAAGGCATGTGGATTCCTTTTTGGTAACTTCGTATGATCTCCTTGTAACTTTCTTGTTACCAGTCTACAGTCAACCAACATCCTCTTCAACCATCATTTCACTCAGTCTCATACAAACCAATTAACTAGCCTGTCTGCCTGGCAGCACTTGAGCCTCTCCTCAGTTATGAAAAAATCCTCTTCACCAGGAAGTATGTAATTCTGTTTTCTGTAGTGCAAGTTTGTTGCTCTGGCATTCCTGCTTTCACTGCTTTCTGAATTGAATTCCTGAATTTCTGAAATACTCTCAATTTTTTGCACATCTTAAAATGGGATTAGATCCCCAAGCCCTGACAAAATATTGATCATTAGGAATTAGAATTGCTGGGCAGCTATGCTCAAACAGCACAAAGTAGAAATAGTAATTCAAATAATTGTTTAAATATTGTTTTAAAATTGTTTAAAATTTGTTTAAATAGTTCAAATAATTAAAAAAAACCAAATAATTCAAATAATAAACAATTCTCATTTTCAATTAGCAATAAGAATCATCTTCCCAAAATGAATTTGCTGATGTCATAAAATCCCTGCTTGCAGTAGACAAAGCCCCTGAAACACATCAGTTTTTCAACATCGAAAGAAAATACCTTCAAATATACAATTAGATAATGACCATAGTACTCGCTGACATTTGGTTCAAAGATCCACTGGACGTTACATCTACAACTGTGATATTCTTCTACAGCAATAAATCACATCGCAGCAGCAGTAATAATGCATGAGCATAATTAAACAGATTGCTTTAAAGCATCTGGAGTCTAGGACTTGTCAAAATTCACAATATAAACCAATTTCTCGTGTAGAACTTCTACTGAAAATTACCACCTTATGTTGGAGCTGTAAGTTCATAAAATCAAACATGAGTAGAAAAACATTTAAATCAAAAATAGCTCACGATTTAAAAAGTCTTATACATAGCTCAGTAAAAAACCCAACTAAGAAAAACCTGTACACAGAATTCTGCTGGTATATTTTTGAACAGTGCAAACAAAACTCATGGTTCTCTTGCAGAAAACCTCTGGCTTCAGCTTTATTAAAACTTGAAACTTAATAATGTGATTCTTCTGTTCTCTTGGCCCTAGTGTGTCACAACAGGGAGCTTATAAGAAAAAAGTATTTGAGGACTTGTAACAATGAGGGAAACACCAACCTCCCAAACACAAGTGGTTTAGGTGTGGCAGGGCTTATGGGTAGGAATGCTGGCTCACCTCAACTACAAACCTCCCAACAATTTGTTAAGCATGAATGAAGCGCAGCAGCTCAACGGAAAGCCCATCACATAACTTAAATTGATATGGCACCATGGGAATAAAAATCTTTGAATTGATCTGCTACATCTTGCCCACAGCAGACCAAACCAAGCTGGTGGGAGGGACATTCCTCCACTCTCTGGAGAATGAAATGTTGGCATTCTGCAGATAACTTCCTACCAGGAGAAAAGTGTACATTAGAACAAGAGGGTTTGGTAAAGCTCCTTTCCATTAGAAATTCAACTAATGCAAACAAAAACGAATCCATTTTTTACTGGACCTCAAGACATTTCAGCAATGAAGGTTGCTGAGATACTTCCCTTTGCACTGCTGCAAGAGCTGCAGGGGTGATCAGAAAAGGAGGTTTGGAGCAGATGAATCTACTTGGAGTCAGCCAGTTGGGACTCCCTCCTGACAGCTGGAGTCTGCAGTCCCAAGATTGCAGATTCGAACTGGGGAGATATCACTGGCATGAAAATCAAGTTTTGAAGGGCCAACAGCATCTACCTATCTCCTATCCAGGTACAGAATATGAAGCCTGATCATTGTAAGTGTTACTATTCCTATGCTGCTGGTAGCAGCAGCTAGCTGTTGGATTGCGTCTTAACATATGAGAAAAAAACCAGTCCAGTCTTATGAAAGTGGAGCTCCACGAGGGTCAGTTCAAGCTGCCAAAAAGCGTCCAAAACTACCATGTGCAGTATTTGGCACAACTAATGCTGAGGAGCATCTGATACTCAAGCTAGGTTGTTTAAAGATAGTTTGCATATGTGTGCTGCAAGTACATGAGTCCCAGGAAAATCATACTTGCAAAATCTCACAGTTCACTAAACTATTTCATTTCATACTCACAGTTAATTTGGATTTGGCTAGTGCAAGACGGTATGGGCCTGTGATCACGCCAGACCTCCAGCACAGCACATCCTTTGCTGCTTGGGCTTTACCATGTGTCTGTGTAAGCAGCATCCTTTTAACAGGGATGCAGGAGGCGGCATCAGCTCTCCAAATGACATGAACTCAAGACAGCAAGATCAGTCCTCCACTGGTATAGCTATGCAAAACCTGCCCTGGAGATTTTGTTAACAAAGTTATGTTGGCTGTGAGGGTGAAGGATTTTTCCACTCTTTATCAGTGAAAACTTAAAAATCATAGCTTTGTTTTCTCTTGATTTATCTGGATTTTTGAAGCAGTGGACAGCTATTTGAGTGCCATGCCTAGTCTGAAATGAAATAATAAATTAAAATAAAATAAAAAAAAAAATCAAGAAAAGTCAAGGTCTTCACAGGCTAGGAAACAGAGATGTACCTGCTTGAAATTCTAAGTGTCCTCAGCCTCTTACTCCAGACTTGCTATTCTGGGCTCAGCTTTCACAATGACTTTCACAGTCCTAGTCAGCTCTGGGCATGGTCAAACCACAGGCTATAATTTTGAACATCTCCCTGCATAAATGTAGGTTGGGTACCAGATTTTCAGCCTGATTTTGCAGCCATTAGAGATAGTTAAAGCATTTAAGAGCAGTAGTCCACAAATGATACCCAACAGTGTAGCCCAGCTGTCAAAGCATGGTGCCAAGCACTACCTTAGACCTATCAGTGAGCAAACCACAGTACATTTTCAAACCACACCAGTTTTCTTGCTATTGACAGCAGTTGTAGGAAGCTTCTATCAGGAAGCTTACAAGAGAGAAGTCCTGGAGGACTTGAATCCTTTTCAGTCTCAGGGAGGAGCAGAGATTTGGGACGCAGACGACCGAGTTATGATGATTCCTTCAGTTGCCACATGTTGCGCTCTCTGCTTGCATGGGCTCCACTGAAGGCAGGTAGCCAATAGGAGCTGGACTGTTGATGCTGCTAACAACTTCAGCCATCTGATCTACCCATCTGAGGGATGTGACTGCTCCCCAGTCCAGCTCCAAACTGCCATTGTTTTCAGCCCCAAGGCTTTAAGTCCGGTCAATGTCTCAGTGATAGGTACTTTGGCTGATTTCAGATCAATCAGGCAGCAGGGCTGGAGAGAAACAAAATCTTTGTACATAGGAAAAAAGTTCTTCCTAAGGTACTTGCTTGAGTTCAACATCTTCAAAATTACAGTGGAACAGCTCTGCTCTATCTAAAAACCCCAGATGCATATAAAATGGATGAACAAAATTAGTTGTTTATTCTCAGCCTCTCTTGTTGGGCTCCTCTTTTGCATTACGAGGGTAAAAACATCTAAAAGCCTTGAGCCAGAATAAGTAGGTTCTTGTCATTTTTCTTACCCAGATAAATTTAAACAGAATACAGTGATCTTAAATCTTTGAGATGACAAATTATTTGAAATAAATTGCCCCTGAAAATCACTGTGTAACACTAATAATAAACAAAGTTTGAAAATGAAATTATACAAGGGGTTGGAGTTTTGCTTTGATATTACACCACTGCAAAGATAATAGTTCATATCTAATGAAAAACATGGCCTAGAGTAAGTTATGAAAAGAATTTTCTCATGTTTCAATAAATGTGTAAATCCAGAACTCAGTGTAAAAGTGAACAATCATATTAGTGAAATGAATGTGGAACAATCAGGTAAATAATTGTTTTTACATGTTAAGTATCAAATACAGTGGGGCAAAATGGAATTTCTTCTTCATTGTCTCAGTTTGAATGGTACATGGAAAACTGTTGTTACAGTTTTATGCAAATCTTGTGGTGCATTTTTCAAAGAAATAATCGGGTTCCTTGTATTTAATTCTATACCTAGAAAAAGAGAGAGAACTGTACTGGTTTAACATCAAGAAAGGCAAATCCTCAACAGATTTCTAGATGTTGGCTGTGTCTGAGGAAGGAATGGTCATTTATTTAGGAAATTGCCCTGGTTTCATCACACATACACAAACATATCAATCTATCTATTAACTTTTATAAAGAAGCCAGACTTTAAAAAATAAAAAAAAAAACAAAAACAGCAAATGAGAAAAACTGAATGTTAAGCTCAGCACCTCACAGGTGAACATGACGTCTGACATCCTTGTTATTTAAACATTTCCACTTCAGCCAGAGGATAAGACAATATTCACTCCTCCTGTCCTTTGAAGCTTCAGCTTTGACCCCTATAACCTCTGAGTAACTTCAGAAAGGGAAAGTTTCTCCACGGGCAAGGCCTCTGAAGCAAGAAGGTATGTAAACTGAAACTTCTGAGGTCACACAGACTTCTGGAGGTAACTCTCCTTGTGATCAGGAAATGCCAAATTGTGCTTTGTTATTGCAGGCAGCCAAAAGAGAAGAGCAGCAGCTTCCCCCTTCTTTCCCACTAAAATGCTGCTGTCACTTGCATTCTCCTTCACCAAGAAACTACGTGCATGTGTGGTATAAACCCAAATTACACAACGCAGACCACAATATCATAAAACCATAGAATGGTTTGGGTTGGAAGGGACGTTTGACAACATCTAGTTTCAACCCCAATATATGACTGACATCTTCAAAGTCTGAAAAAACAGTAAAGGAGGAAAAATAATGGCTTTTTTCTTAATCAGCCCTCTTTATCAGACATTGGACATGCCATCAGACATCCAACAAGGTTTTCCAGCCACTCGTGAGATGGGAAAATAGCAGCAAGGCTAACAAGTCTCCTTGGAGAGACTTTATATGCTGAAGGGCTTAGTGAAGCAAACGACGTATAACTACAAAAAATAGAGTTTAACATAATATAAAGAAACAACGGAAGAAATTATTCAGAAAAAGATCTTCCAATTTAGAGTACAGAACAGATTTGTAATTAAATGTCTGGTCCATGTCCGTCAGGCACAGCTTTACTGGCAAAGGAAGCTTAGACTCTCTACTCTTCAAAGACATGGGGCATGGACCTGCTCTCCATCACATCTGGAGAGCCACAGCACTGCAGCAATATACAACTTCCACCTCAGTTATCTCTGGACATAGAAGCATGGTGGGTGTCTTGGATGCTATCTTACTACCATGAAGTATTTCTGTGTTCCTCCTCCTGGCCTGCTCAGTGTTCCTGAATCAACCTGGTCATCAGCTTGCCCACGTATCTTACTTCTGAGGAATGCTCCAGGACACTGATGTGTACTGTGCTCTTCATTGCCCCCAGCAAAAGCCTGCTCATTGTGGTGAGAAATCACCCTCCAGTACTGATGACATCACTCAGAAAACTGGTGCCAGGTAAAGATGAGTCAACATAAGACAAACAAGTACCACTTCTTAGCATTAAGTGCTGTGCCTAAGCATGAGGACAATGGATGCTGCACAAAAGCACCAAATATTCCCAGCAGACCATGTAGGAAGGTACCCATTTATCACACACAGTCCTTCTTTGGCAAAATAACCTAAACTCTTCAGGTTTTACAGGCCTGGAAGAAGGACTGGCTTGTTAAGAATGATGCATGTTTACTTTCAAGGTTGTTAGGAAGTGGAAAAGTCTTTCTGAAAATTTTGCATTGGACTCTGTCCCTGGTGGTTGCACTCAGGTTGCCAGACTCAGACTTTCCTGGAGGTATCAGCCAGGCCACACTGGCTGGCTCCAGAAACCAGGCTACACCAGTGGGCAAACTGGGACGGTTTGGAGAGCACTGGGCAACTCTCTCCTCTCGATGCTCAAGGAGGAGCCAGCAGGAAGAGCTGCAATAGTGAATATCTGGTCTACCAGGAATGACCTGAAGAAACGGCAGCCTTTGTTCTGTGACCACGAGAACTCATCAGAACGCCACAGAACCATGAAGATCAGCTATCCCTGAACTAAAGCAAAATGTCTGCTGAGCTTTCTGCACACACTCTACAGTTTCTGGCCAGCATACTCTGAAAAAGGCTTGCTGCAGCTTTAATTACTTACCCATCCTTGTAAGCATAAGGGCTCATAATTTTCAACTTAAGTCTCACTCCAAAAAAAGATTCCAGAGATATAATGGAAAATAAACTACATGGAGTGAAATCTACATATTCGGGCTATAATCAATAAAAATTTTAAATGTTAAAATCATAGGATAAGGTAGAAAGTCAGTCCCTCTTTCCCACAGCATTTCATGTCTGCTTTTTATTATGCATCTACCAAATTATAAACTCCTTGAAAGAGAACCATTTTCCTTTTGTTTGGTCCTGGACACACAGTTGGAAGTTTAAGCATCTAGCACACAGAGAGGCATTCCTGTATGCTCTTTGCCTAATTTTAAAGTAAGTTAAATAGAATGTATAAAATAGCCACTTAGTTAGATCAAAGGCAGCTGGAGCCACCCCTGGTGTTTATTTCCAAACCATTACACATCACTAGCAAGATATTCTGCATGACCCTCTGATCTCATAAGATTCATAAACAACTTTAAACCAGAAAGCAACTGCAAGCCTTATTTCTGCTCCTTTTCCTCCAAAGTCCTCTTCAGTCTAGAAACACACCAGCTTGCATTTCTTTATTTCAATACCAGCACCATCACCACCTTAGCTTATGCAGGCAGAGTGGGGTCTGATGAGCAACATGGCTTATCACACAATTGGTTGAAAGTCAGCATGTAACTGGACCATGACACCAATACAGTTCACAGCTCCCATCTCTGGGAGCTTCAATATCCATGTCTGTCCTCTTAGACACTCTACACTCACATCTCTATTACTTAAAGAAATAAGTCCATTCATCAGAGACAGCAACCTGAAAGCTTCTGCATGCTTTGGGAGGGGTTGTACCAATGGAGGGCATCAGTTCTAAATGTTACAAACACATATAGTGCCAAATTCCATTCAATACATGGCATGCACTTACGGCTTATAAGGGTGATTTTGAACTTTACAAGAAATATCACTACACTAGGAAAACTGATTTGCTGGGAGGTTTTCTCAGTTTAACCAAACCATTTTCGAAACTAATGATTAAACTCACAACCACCTTGAAATACAGGCATACCTTACTCTGCTGAACCACCATGGGTCCACTTCTAACATACCCTAATCTAACCACCAGAATAAGACCAGCCTTCCCTGTGGAAAGGGAGCAAAGGTGTGCTGCCAGTGTTTTCAGATTATTTCCCTCCCCCCTCTCCCACCTTTGTGTAAACTTCTGAAATGAATGGGTCTGGCTTACAAACCTGTGCTCCTGGATCAAACAGCCCTGTGAAGCTGGCAGGGTTTTCTGCCCACACCTCTCGTGCTGCTGGACTTAGATTCCACTCCCCCTCAGTCCCTCTGACAAATGGGGCCAGAGACACAGGTAAGTTTGAGCCCAACACGATGAGCTGCCCACAACACATCATGGTGTTGGGACATGGAGACAAACTGCTTCTGCAGCAGCTGGGACAGCCTTGTGCTTTCCAGTGGGATACCATACCAGTTGTTCTGAGTCCACAGATCTCTGAGACACCTGATACCATCTGATAGGAGAGAATGTTGTGGTTTGGATCACAAGTACACTGTCTAGAATTTTTTTTTCCAGCAATTGCTGCAGTTTCCAGAGGGGATGACATTGCATCACAGGCCAGCTAGCTTGGCTGTTGGAAGTCGATTGTGAAAATAGTGTCAGTAAATCCCACCTGAGCCATTCCTGCAAAACACGGGCATGAACATGTGTTGTGGTACACAGATTTTATCAGCAGTCTTCTGACTTATATTTTCAATGTGAAGCTGTAAGCATGTTAGGCAGATCACTCCCAACATCTGAGGATGTGTTCTTGGGAGAGCAAAGTCCTGTGCTGGTCCTGTGCTAAATGTGCATTCCACTTGCTGGTACCCATGAAGCTCGGCTCAGCATGCATACGTATTTTATTTTTCCAGGTTGAGGTGTTATGAGCAAACTCTGAAGTTGATGTGAGTAATGAGGGAGGTGGCTAATGTGATTCATTTGATTCAGTGAGACTTGTATCAATGAAATATCATTTAAGTTTGATGAAATACCTTGTTCTGTGCAAAAGAATCTACTGCAAAAATCTACTGCATTATATATGTGGCATGCCTGCTGTCTCAAAAGAAATACTTTGTCTGGTTTAAAGGAAAAAGTCATACTTTTATAACGGGTTGTGTGCATCCCTATGGACATAAACACACCTCTAAAATGTCACAGCGATTTCCACAGAAATGTACATCTAGCAGAGTCCTCACTTTAGGTTCATACATTAATGAATCAGAGATTTCATTCCCTTTATAGCAACTGCCCTCTAGCATTCCCATACCTTAAGGAAAATAGCACTTCAAAACGCTGACAAGAGCCAAGTATATAAGACCATTATTCAACTACCAGAAAGTAAGTACCATACACTCGCAAGGACTTCTTTTCAGGTACTGGTAAGTTTTCTGTATTCAGTTGTTTTCAATTTATCTGTTTCAAGAGTCTCCTGTTTTCAATTTATTCCAACATTTATCTGAGAACACTACAGTGGTTTAAGTCACATATAGCACAAGAACCCACTGAAGTTGCAGTGTCATAACTTCCACAGTATTACTGCAACACTGAAACCATCAACAAACATGTTTTCACAGTCTTATCTGTCAAAATTAATTTTACTAGAGTAAGATGAACAAATTTAGTAATTTTCTTTTACTTCTTTTTTCAGTTATGGTTTTATCTATTCTAGTCCAACATGAAAGTAGATTGGAATGATACCATGTGGCTCAAATTAAGACACATCAGTCTAATCCTCAAGTAAGCTAGTAGCAACTTTTTACAAAGCAATGCTAGTGGGAAGTGACAGTGGCAGCTGTAGCCCACAGCAGCTGTTACAGTGCAGATTCAGCTGCACTGCTCTGCTAACTTATTAAAATTATTCTGAAAAATAAACCCACCAAACCCTTCAATGCATGAGCAGATCATTTATTCCTACTTAAAGGGTTTGAGTTGAGACTCCCAAAGCAATGGCTAGGAGTGATTTTCACCAGGCATTGGATATAGATCATTCATGAATTGCACAAAGGCTACTGAAAAGCCATCAGATGGGAACAGCTTTTGGTCACTACTAAACAGGGGGCAGATTTGAACCAGTGACCTAGAAGTGAAAGACTTTGTAATCTGATTACCAATCCCTTGAGCCATCCCATCCCTCCCCTTTTCTTTTTTACTGATAAGAGAAAAGGAGTCTTATTACCTAAGCAACTTTTGTAGCCTGTTAGCAATGCAAAAGCTTTCATTTAGTGTTTGAAAAGGAAAGTCTCATGGGCACGCTTATTAGCCCATCTCAAGCACAAGCTCTGTATTATTTTTCCCTATTAATTTCAAAATAAATGTATTGGTATAGAAGCGTAGCACAATGCTTTTTTTTTTTTTACAATGATTTATAGTAAAGTTCTTGCTGATTAAAATAGGTGCTGATGACAGGTTTTTACATAGCTGTGGAGTCAACAGATCCCTTACCAGCACAGGAAGAGATAACATGCTCCTTTTGTCAGCATATACTCAACAGAATATAAATACATTACTGAAGTATGGCACATATAAGCATCAAAATTATTTGTTTCTCTTTCATAAATCATACAACCACAAAGATGTGCTTTCTCACTCAGAAGCAGGAAGGTTTGGGACATTCTGTAGTTTGACTGTCAAATAGTATTTTAATGAAGAAACAGGATCTTCCAAGTACGCCAAGACCCATTTGTATCACCTTTAGGATATGGTGAAGCTATTGTTTCTCCTTTTCTTCCTCAGTTCCTTTTTCAAGACCCTTCAGAAGAAATCTGTGAGACCTTTTCTGCCAGTTTCCTGCCTCTTTTTTTTCAGACACTGTGGCCTGCACATTACCAATGCTTCTTTGGTTGGAGGTAATAAACAATTAGCTACACCACAGTGGTGTGGTGTTCATGTTTCTCTTCACTGTATTACACTCAGCTAACGTCTCAAAAATTAATGCAAGTGTATCAGGATCTGAAATTAACTTTTCACAGCCATAAGCAAAATCCTTCTAGGACTGGGAAAATCCTATTATAGCAGTTCTGGCATCTTACTGCTTATAGACCATTAGTATGCACAAAATAAGATTTCAAATTACGATTTTGTGAATGCAAAAAGAGTTGCTCTCTTGTCGATTAAACATCTTTTTTATTTCTTTTTGCTTATGAACTGATAAAGCAAAACTAGGTGATGCTTGCTCTTCTTAAATAATGTATCTATAACTAAACATCAGCTGGGCAACCAGACTGCCCAATGACCATACTGAAATAATTAGGAAACCTATGTATTTATAATAAACATGCTACATTATCCTCTCAAATTGTCCATTAACTACCAGGCGGATTTTTCAGAAATGCATATACTCATCTCACTGTTTACAAAGAGATTGCTTAGAACTAGAGTTGTTCAAAATCACCTTAACATCTTCGAGCAATTATGTGGGACTAAACTACAATACTTACAATTCATTCTGCACAAAATAAGACCTATTATTATACTGGCTTGCTTTTTAATGGCAATGAGCTCTGGCTAAAACAGTACTTTAGAAGCTTATTTTAAAATTACTTATCCTTTTAAAGACAATAATTGTGTTTCAAATGTATTAAATCTGGAACTTATATGTGGAAAAACCTTTAGTTAGACCAAGTGGCCATCATCTTGACTAACAGGTCACTTCCAGTGATCAGGCAATCCAGCTTTAACTCCACACATTTATTAATACTTGGTATGAGAAGATTTACACACTCACTGAAAGTCAACAATCCTTTACTAGAAAGAAACACTCAGGCTAAACCCCAGGGAGAAAAAGCAAAAGAAAGATTTCACTCAGGGCCCGATCCCAAACCACTGCTTAGCAATGAACAGCACTTTAAACCACAGGATTTAATTTCTTGAACTTGAGTTGGAATTACATTGGAAAGAAAATTTCCCAACCTGGTCAGCACACAGCACTCCTTACAATGCTCTGCCAATTGCAGAGGACAAGGGCAAGCTAACATCTGTGCTTGGAGTCATTGAGCTTGGTTGTTATTGTATTGACATCTAAATTTTGTATTAGTTTTCGGATGCTTCTGAAATGATGCCTGATTTTATTAGCAGATTAATCTGATTATTCCACTTCTTTCATAATTTCCATCCAAAATAAATGAACCCATAAAGGGAAGAAACATTTGAACTTGGAGCAGCAATTCAGGTGATTTAGTGTTCTGTAACTGAGAAACATTCTTCCAAGGGTAATGTAAATGATACATGTTTTACACATACCAAAGATGGACCCTTTAAATTTCCTATTCTCATCCTCTGCTTATCTTTCTCTTGACCTTTGCTGAAATACACCACCCTAACTCATCAAGACTCTCCCTAACACATTTCTAACACTGTGGATCACACTCGCTGGCTGGAAGCACAGCTGGCAAGGGATCTAAACCCCATCACTGGGCAAACTCAGCCTTCTGGCTTTGCCAAGAATAACATTTCAAGTTGGGTTTTTTTTTTCTATAAAATTGTTACTGTACGGGACAATTGATTCTGCATTTATTTGCAAGTGCTGACGACTCCATCCATGATATTAACACAAGGTTAAACGCAGAACAACAACGAATTAAACAGCCTAGACTTACTTAATAAGAATTCAATTGTTAATTAAAGTAAGATTACGGAATTCAGCCTAATTCTGCTCGCTGTCCCAGAAGGAAGCTGCAACCGAGGACAAGCAGTGCCCTCTAGTGTCACCGAGTGCCGAGACCCCCCCGAGCCCCCGCAGCACGGCGGGGGCTGCCGGCGGGAGAGGCAGCCTGGCGCGGCCGTGCGCCGCCGGGGCGGGCTGCGAGCGGCGGCAGGAGCGCACTCGGACGCTGCCGCAGGGCGCCCGCACCTGAGCGCAGCGGCAGGAGCGCATCGCCAGCGCATTCACTTCGCTCGTGGATACCCATCCACACCTACACGCACTGAGCCTGACACGGTCATGGCATCTTTAATACAGCACGCAGCTCAGAACCAAAAAGAAATTTCAGTGTAAAGTAACAGGCCACGCATGCAAACGGGTGTCAGAAAGCTCGGCACAATCACTCCTGCGAAGATGAGTAACAGGAGTTGCTGAATACACGATACGGGCAGCACGGGCTGAATGGCTAAATTTGGGTGACCAGAACAGATCCGTAAGGCTTTGAATCCATAAAAAATTATAATTAAACCTGTAATGTGTGTTTTGACATCTTACCCACTTTTTTTGTTAACTGAAGGTTAAAACTATTTAGACTTTTTTATGGTCCAGTATCAACAATTTTGTAAGATAACTTCTATGCCTCCTAGCAAATTACCTCAAACTTACTCTTTAGATATAAAAATAGTCTCCCAGCACTCTCAAAAATTTCCCTATGATGGGAAAATTCTACAAAACCTCAGTAGGTGTTTTATTTAAGCTGAAATTACAATGGAGTCAATGTTAGGTTTGTTTAATTTTTCAGTTTATTTCATAAACATCTGACAAAGAGAGAAAGCTATCAGTTCATCTTGTGAATGATGGTATGCGTCATATGTTCATTAGTATTCTCATCATCCATAAAGTATAGGCAATAAAATAAGGAAACAAAGACAAAAGGTATAAAAGAATAATACAGGACAGCACCAGTTATGGGCACATGCAAAAAGCCTCAAACATATAAAAAGATATATAAGAGGTGTCAAATAATAGTATAAAAAAATTAAAATTGCAGCCTGACAGCTACTCAATTTCATTTGCATAAAAAGTGCAAGTGACTATTTATAAATATATTTGGATCACAAGATGTTTGTACTGTTTTCCCACCTAAAGCATTAATAGACATTTATTCCAATCCTTGCATTTTAGAAAGCAGTGTACATAATTAGGCTTTTACAAAAAGATTACAATACACATTATAAATTGATTCCTGCTTAATTTGAAGGCAGAAAATGTATTAGCTCAAGAGACAAATGCTTGGAAACACAAGGTTCAGCACGACAGTGTGTATCAGAATGACAGTGTGTACATCTTTAGTAATGGTCTTAAAAGACCATTAGGGCACAATTGCCAATAAAATGATATTGTGTAAGATTCATTAAAATCTCTAAATGAAATATAGACATTTAGTCTTATTATCAAAATTTGGAAGGTTTTGCTTGGATTATTTTAGCAGTAATCTAGCATTCTGAAAAAGTCAGCAATAGCAACTAAAATAATTCAACTGCATTTTACAGCAGATGCTGCATCTACGGCTTTTATCAATAAATATTTTTGTAGGAGGTGGTGCTACCACCTGGTGAACCCATCTGAAACCCCAGCATGGGTCACCTCAGCACAAAATAGTTTGGGAGGCAGAAGGCAAAAGCGCAATTGGGTATTACAGATGTTAAGAAAATTTTTATTATTTCCCCGCCACACACAAAGATGCTAACAGCTATTTTAAGGAACAGAAGAAAAGACAAAGTTGCCTGCCATAGCACGCTCCCACCCCTTGTGCCAGAGGATGTCAACCTACTGCAGAAAATGAGATAGGAGGTTACACTCTAGGCTGGCTAGTAGAAGTCAATTTTGCAGAAGAAAGCCGTTGTTATTTACTTAGAGCTCAAGCTATACGCGGCTCGCTTGAGGACAGGGAGCACATGCACAAGGCGCAGCCCCGCACAGGCATCTGTGTGGCATGAATGACACCAGCAAAAGAAAAGAGGAACCTGAAGACTGACATTTCCTCAGTATAACTCATTATCTTTGCACTGCAAGGAGGGTTACAATCAAAATGGAGGCTTTTTTGGGATCTCTGCTGTTTGCAGCAGGTGGTTGGGGTGCACTGGCTTTGCAGAAAAGGGAGGTAAGGGATGGATGCAGGCTGCTGTGTGAGGGCAGGCACCAAGTTTGCTGCTGACAGGCTGGAGAAGTTTCACTTGGGATACATCTGGGGGGAAGAGCAGTAATTGAAGGGGAGTGTGTCGATATGTGAGAGGTCAGGGAGAAGCAGGGAAGGAGTGAAACACCTCTTGTATTACCAGCACCAATAGGTCTTTGATGCTATAGAAAATTACTCTGCTAAAACTTATTACCAATTTTATACCAATACTATGTACAACATATAATGCTGTGTGGAGCTGTATGAGATGTGTGCAGGGAGATGATAGAACAGCACACAGTGACATGTATGCATTTGACTTACTGAATGCAGGCAGGTGTTTTTCCCTACAGGATGTGTCTCCTGAACTACCTGATTCTGAAATACTTGTTTAAGCTGCAAAAAGTTATCTTAGTCTGTATGAAAGAGAAGCAGAAGCTAGAAAGATTTTTAAAATTCAAAGTAAGATACCCTGAGGAATGTGCATTATATAACTAAATTTAATTTTGTGCAGTTACAAACTATAGACTTGCTATCCCTCTCCACAATTCATGTGAATCTACCAAATATAGTGACACTGAAATTTCAATTTTTTTTTTTCTGTAGCACTTGCTTCACAATTAGAGTTGAAACTTTACTCAGATTTTACTTAGAAGAATACTGCAAAATATAAAAAGGTATTGAGTACATATAAAAGAAGTGCAATTCAAAGCAAGGATAATAATAAAAGAGTGCTATTTTCTATGCAATTCGATGAAAGTCAGTTTTGCCCAGCCAAAAAAAAAGGATTTGGCCTCTACTTAAATAGGACAATTGCTATGGGGGCTTTTTCCTGCAAAAAAGGGTGTTAGGCAGCAACATGAGAGTCTGTAGAGCAGGATGAATCTAATTGTTTGCCTTTGTCACTGTTGTTAGGAACACCAACACCCGATACTGCAATAAGAAGGGCTAAAACTGTGACCCCACTAAATCTGGTAGTAAGCAGCCTGTATCATGCTCAAACCAGCCTCTCCTCAAAATAAGAACATGAAGAAAATTAGCATTTCTGGAGTGAGACAGGGAAGCTCTATCAATTCCCTCCTCTGATGGCTGCACCAGATTACAAGTGTCCAGGAGTTCTTGATCAAGTCTTTGTTGTTTAAACACCTCATTTCACCTCAAAAAACCCAAACAAACAAACAAACAAACAAACAAACAAAACCAAACAAACAAAAAAAAAAAAACCCAAACACACAAAAAAACTCCCAAAACCCATAAATAAATTTCAGTGACTTTTATAAAATGCACTTAGAGTATCTCACAAGTGATGGACGAACGTGTGCCAGTTAGATCATCAGGAGGTTTTGAATGGAGGGGAGATAACACGTATATATCATTCACATAGGTAAGAATGGAGCAGCAGAAAATGTTCTTAATTTGTATATGCTGTCACATTAGCAGTAACTGGACTCTGAAAATGTCTCTCTAGCAAAACAGCACAGAACTACTTCTTAAGCAGAATTACCTCTTCAGTAATGTGCTTGTAAAATGAAAATGTCTCAGTGGCATGGGAGAGAAATGACACTTCAAACATCCTCTGTAATTTTTCCTGTCTCTAAAGATCACAATTTTACAAACTAGAAAAAAAAAAACCAAAAAAAACCAACCCAAACCAAACCAACCCAAATCCACAAACTTATTGAAATTACTACAGACTCTGAATTTCATTCTTTATCAGCCCAGAATCAGAAAATTGTCACTCTTTGTAGTGGAAAATAGGAAAACTTTAAACTATCAGTTTTTACATTATGCTGTTCTATTTTACTCAGAGTGAGTAGAAGGACTTTCTTGTATTCCTGATGCACAGAAATGATTAAAACTCATTCAAAACACTCATTTCGACACACTAAGCTCACTCTACAACATCCATGGAGGGTACCTGAAAGTCTGGAAGCATCTACATATATCTTCATCATGTTTTTCCAAGACATCCATTTTGTTTAACAGCATAATGCATGCTATGGATATGTTTTTCCCCAGAGACTATTCCTGCATAAAGTAAGAGATTAGATTTCTTTTCTTCATTTTAATTTAATTATAAACAATCACGTTTAAAATTTAATTAAAATCTTTTTTTTTCAAAACTGAAACTGCTTGCAAAATTTTTTTAGAAATGTTATAAATTTTTTTTAGGTCTTGATGCCCTGCATAGATCACACATACAAACAAGTACAGCATTTTCCTACAACTGAATAACACAGATAAAGGACTGCTATGAGACACTCAGGCTCTTCCTTTATTTTAGAATTAAAATAAAATTCCACTCCCCATTTAAGAGATTAGTCCATATTTAGCCCATGCCCACCTTCTACCTTCATTAACTCAAATATTAGCAAAAGGGAGCTTAAGAAAAATGAAAAGTGTTGTAGATGCAAAATGCATGCACAATGCAAACGGACAAAATATACAACACTTGTGAAGGGTATCATAATACATAACAAAATCAGTATAAATACCCACAGATACAATTTATGTACTGAAACAAAATAGATCAGATTTCCACTTATGATCCTACTTCTTTTTTCCCTGCAGTATTTTGAAATCTGTATTTGCATGTTCATCCTCTATACTATGGAAAGCTCAAAATTCATCATTGATGCAAAATTCAAAAAAGATCCTTGTTCCAACAGGTCAACACATTCTTTTGTCATTTTAATAATGGCTTGTCCTACTACATTTATTATTAATATAGAATAAGGATAAACCATTTTTAGGTATTATATAGCTTTCTTCTGGAATATTAGCTTTGTGGCTTTGAGAGACCATTTTCTAAAGATCCTAATAGTCAAATGACATCTTGGGAAATGTTATATTCTTGCCACATTTGCATGATAATGAAGATGAAATTTCATATATGCCACCTGAATTACACTTATCTGAGTTTTGTTTCACCAAATGACCAAAGGAATATGTTCCCTAAGCCAGAGTATCACAGTACAATGTGAAACATTATTGCTTCAGTGAAAGACATGAAACTATTATTCAAGTAATAAAAAAAAAGCCTGCACAGTTTATGTTATTGCATTAACATGGCCTCAGCTATGTATCACTGAATACTTATTTATTTCAAAGACATTTTTACAAAATCCACAAAAATATCCATAGGAAATTTTTCTAAAAGTAATCAAGGAACATCTCTGTGATGCTCTTTGTTCTGGTCCTTTATAGGAGAGGAACTCTTTCACAGTATTTTGTTTTTCACTGACATGCAGTACTCTAACATACTTAGTAAAGTTCACATGACAGTTACTCATTAGGTATGAGCCACTTTTTGAGTTTAACCACATTTCTTTCACCTTGCCTACCGGAACACAGACGTGTAAAATCATTTTCTGACCACAGAAATGAGTTTGGTAGACAATAGTAACAGGCACCTTGCCTATAATTAGGCATGTAGGCAAATATGGGGCTTTCAGAAATTGCAGCGGTGTAATTCATAGCTCCTGATTATGGGTTATTATTGCAGCAGATGTTGAAAAGCTCCAACCCATACCAGGACAAGTCAAGAACTCAGCTGTTTAAGCTGGGTTTGGAAAGACAGCCCCCAACACACCATGTTGGCAACCCAAGGACACTGTAGGGAAGTATTTGTCCTCTCTGATCAGTCATTGGTCTGCTAAGCAATTTACCTGAATGATCCATTTTGAAGTATGCCTCTAGAAAACCAAGTGCCATTTTAGAACTATTTTTCTAGCACTGAAGAAAATTTAGTACAAATCATACAAATTACAAACTGCCAATATTAATCTAAGCTAAGACAGCAGCACACATATTCTTTGATTAATTCTCCTGTTGTAACTGTGAACTCTTTGAAGACAGAGTAGTTTTGATTTTGCTGGAAGCTATAGGCATTATTTTAAAGAAAAACAAAAACCAAAAACCACAGCATGGAATAATTGGTGAAAATGTAATACAGCTTTTCATTACACTCTGGTCTATGCTTCACTATAACTGCAGAAACACATTCAAATTAAGTGAAAAAAACAAAAAGAAAAACCCCCAAACAAAGCAAGTTATCCTGGAAAAGGAAAAAAAAAGAAAATACTATACTCAAAGTAACATCTGAATAAAATTGCGACATCTGCAGTAGAGTTTTCCCTAGAATGTTTGAGATGAACTCAGTGTAACACTGCCTTCCAAGAAAAGACAGGGTGATCAATGCAGGAGCACATCAGGCTCCCTTGGACAGGCCAATCAATGCAAGAAAGAACCTTGCCCAGGGCCTTATGCAAATAGAAGCACGTCCTGCAACCCAGGGAGGGAACATGCGCAATAGATCAATGGCATCTGAAAAACCTTACAGCTATATCAGCCTCAGACAGTAAATATATAATGATGAATCTCTCACGTTCAGCCATAAACTGTTTAAACTAGGTTATTTTCAACAGCTGGTTTAAGAAAAGAAGTCTGCTGGCTGTAGACTGCAATGGTGGTGAGGTGAAATAAGAGTACTGAGGGTTAAATTAACAATGCCTTTTTTTAAAAGGATGAGATAATATAATCGTTGTACTTCAACACCTTGTAAAACACTGGCAGTTATGTGTCCACAGGGGTAGGGACAGAGAGGGGGCTGGCAGAGGTTATTTTATTTTGAATTCTTTTAAGATATATCACTCCTATCAGATGTCTCGAGCCACTCTAAGACAAAATATAATACTGATGAGCAAATAAAATGCCTTGGCTTAATCAAGGTAAAACCTCATGCCCTTTCTATCCTCTATTCTTTCTATCCTGCAGGATATTGAGATTCATTATTAGATTTAATTTGCCTTAGAAATGTTAAAGAGAATATAACTAATTAATCTATTTATTTTTCAGATGTTTATGAGTCATTTTACTCCTGCACTTTGACACACTGCATTACAATCTCAGTTCAATTCTGCAGCACTAGAAGCACAATTTTCTCAATTAATACACATGCAAAATCTACTCTTATTTTTATTTCTTATCATATTCAATCAAAGCCCTTAAATAGGATTATTTTAACATTTAAATATTGGTAGTCATGCTATTATTAATATTAAAATACTTCACTAATATTCTGAAACAGCTATCTAACACATCTTGACTAGATTAAAGAACGTTCTAGGATAAAATGCAAATTCCAGCTGCTTCTTATGGTACCACAGTTTGAGAGCTTCCTTCACCAAAGGATGTTTGCATTCCTATTACTCCACCTGGATTTGCAATGCCTAATATATTATTAACTTGTAGTTCCTCTGATTGATCCACTAAACTGGGTTTTACAGTTTCATAAATTCTCCACTGTTTCATGCTAAAGCCATTCATATACTTTTCAGCATAATTACCATTTAAATTAACATTAACATAATATATTTGTGTGCTCTTAATAGCATAAGGTCAAAGAAATGGGAAAAAACATGAAATAACCTGAGACAACTTCTTCCATTAAGAGAAAACAAATGCCAGAATTTAGAACAGCTTAATATTTCAGATGTGTCCTAGTGTGACATTATGGTGCTTGTATCTCCAATCGTGTGTTCTGTTTATGCTTGGTATTACGTCCTGTGCTTTCAGGACTGAATCTGAAAGTGAAGGTTTGTTTTATCTCATTATCAGCCAGCTCACCTCTCCCATGGTCTGTGTTTAGGAGAGGCTTAGCTCTGCTTGCTGCTTGCTTGGCTTTGCTTGTTTTGCTTTGTTTTGCTTTGCTTGAAACTGAATACCATCTGAACCTGTTCTGGACGGGGACCTGGGAAACACCAAGAAACACCGGGAGTCTGCACTCTGTGACCTGCGGCAGTCATTCCCCAGTGCCACTCTCAGGAGAGACTGAGTTTGTCATCCTTTCAGAGCGGTGAACGAGTTTTTTTGTTAACTGGTGTTGGGTTTTTTTCTGTGCTGGGGAGTGTTTCACTTATTAAATAAACAGGTTTTTTTTTCCCATTCCTCTCTGAGGAAATTCTTCCCGAACCTGGTGGTGGGGGGAGGAGTCGTGGGGGTTTGCTTTCTGGGGGCTCCTTCTGGTGGTTTTCCCACAAAATCTGCCCTAAACCAGGACAAATATTTTGGCGCCCAAGGTGGGGCTCGAGAAAGTGGAAAAAACCCTGTTCTAATAATATTTTGGTTCCAATTACTTTGTGTTGGCATAGAGCAGTTACTAGGTATGTTGTTTGAATACATAATGTCTTTTGGGGTGGAGGCCTGCATGTGTTTCTGGTCCCTAGGGTTTTCTGAGGTCTTAATACCTCTATGGTCCCTAGATTTATTTTCTTATCCAAAAATAGCTCTGGTATTGTCCCTAATACGTAGTTTCTGCAGCAGAGGGGCACTGACCAGAATATCCATTGGGCTGGGCTTAGTTGTAATGGCTTGCAGGAGGTTTATAAAGGTGCTGGAGTCTGTTCCAGGAATGTATGGTTCATGGTTATGGTTGTGCACCCAGTTTGTTAGAGGAGAAGCACGGGATGAGGCTTTTCAGCCTTTGTTTTCCTTCTTCTCCTCTGAATTTGTTACATTCCTATTAGAGAATGTTCAGTTTCCCCTGAATGTTAAAGATACCATCTTTCTGGTGTTTAATGTGGTAAGCTTTCTCTATACAGTCTGCAGTTTCTCTAGAACGAGAGCTGAGATTTTTAGAGGGACTGATGAGACCCCTGACCCAGGAGTAGAGCCAGGCGTAAGAAATCCTGAGTGGTGTGGGAAATGAGAGGATATGGGCCAAATCTTAAAGGAATTTTCTGACCCTATAGCCTGGGAATCTACATGTGAAGAAATTCAGAACCCAGATGAGGTGGCAAAGTACCTGAAAGAGAAGTGCCATGATAACTCTAAGGAGAAAAAGATCATTGCAGTGAGCTGGGCCCTGGCATATGCTTACCGTACCCTGCTAGATACCGTAGGGCAGCAGACAGAGGAAGGGGGACAGGCAGATAAATCAGCCACTATCCCAGTCACTCAGGCTGCAACCACACCCCAGGCTCAAGGCCAGCAGCTAAACCAGTCAATAAGCCTCAACCAATGGCTGTTGCTACTAGCACGAGAAGTGGAAAGTGCACAGACAAGACCGATCGACCAGCGGATGACGATGATGATGATGATGCAGGAGAAGGACCCTCAACGCCTCCTGACATAAAACCAGGAGTCAAAGCAACTGGTACAAGAGCAGAGGCCAATATTGAGTCCTTCTCCCTCAAGGACCTCTGTGGCCTAAGAAAGATTACACCCGATGACCTGATGGGTCTATAATTAGTTGGTTGGTTGGTCCGTCTTTGGGATGCTGCAGGCGAGGCTACAATTCTGGACGGCACTGAAGCCAGACATTTGGGATCCCTGTCACATGATCCTGTCATCGACCAAGGAATGATGAGGGGGCCAAACCCTCACAGCCTCTGGGCACGGGTCCTGGACAGTGTAGCACAAAGATACCTGTGTGCAGATGGTCTCTATATGCAGCAAACCCAATGGAAGACCACAGAACACGGGATCCAACACCTGAGAGAAATGGCAGTGGCAGAGATTATCTTCTCAGATGACATAACAACTAGGAATCCGGACTTGGTACCGTGTACATCTGTGATGTGGCGAAAACTTGTACGGCTTGGGCCCCATGAATATGCTTCTGCTTTAGCAATAATAAAGCAGGATGACAGGGAGGAGACTGTACTTGATATGGCAAAGAAGCTCTGAGCATATGCAGATGCCGTGCATGGCCCAACACATGCCAGAATTGCAGCAGTGGAAAGACGTCTGCAGAAATTAGAAGACAAGATAGAGGAGAATCATAAGAGACTTAGGGAGGAGATTAAAGAGGACCTTCTCCAAATCTCAGCAGTACAAATTAGAGGCCCTGGTATCCAATGCAGACGTTCCCCCGATGGGGAGAGAAGGTATACCCCACGAGCTGAGCTGTGGTTCTTCCTACGTGATTGCAGAGAAAACATGAGGAGATGGGATGGAAAATCTACTGCTGCTCTGGCACAACGGGTGCGTGAATTGAAGGAAGGCAAGACTCAAAGAGGAAGTTCCACCAAAAGGAGAGCAGCTCCAGTTGCCCATAGCCAATCTGCCAAGTATGATGATGATGATGATGATGATGATGATGATGATGATGATGATGATGATGATGATGACATGTCCGATCCCCTTGAAAGAACCTCTAAGACATATGCCCAAGGAAAGAAGGATAAACAGGCTTAGAGGGGCCCTGCCTCTAGCCAGGGAGAGGCAAGGGAAAATCGTGTTTTCTGGACTGTGTGGATTTGTTGGCCTGGCACATCAGAACCACAAAGGTATAAAGCTTTGGTTGATACTGGTGCACAGTGCACATTAGTCCCATCAAGATATGTGGGGGCAGAATCTGTCTCTATCGCTGGCGTGACAGGTGGATCACAGGACTTTACCTTGGTGGAAGCTGATGTGAGCTTGACTGGACATGAATGGAAAAAACATCCTACTGTAACTGGCCCCATGCATTTTGGGCACAGATTACCTCCAAAGAGGGTATTTTAAAGACCCAAAAGGACTCAGGTGGACATTTGGGATAGCAGCTGTGGTGACAGAGGCATCCAGCAATTGAACACCTTGCCTGGACTGTCTGAGAATCCAACTACAGTAATACTTCTGAAGGGAGAAGAGCAAAAGGTACCAATTGCCACTTCAACAGTGCATCGCTGACAATACAGAACAACTCGAGATGCTGTGGTTCCCATCCATAAGATGATTCGAGAGCTGGAGAGCCAAGGGGTGGTCAGCAAAACCCACTCACCCTTCAACATCTGGCCTGTGCGTAAATCCGAAGGAGAATGGAGACTGACTGTGGACTATCGTGCATTGAATGAGGTGACTCCACCGCTGAGCGCTGCTGTGCCGGACATGCTGGAACTGCAGTACGAGCTGGAGTCCAAGGCAGCAAAGTGGTACACCACTATCAATATTGCCAATGCATTTTTCTCCATTCCTCTGGCAGCAGAATGCAGGCCTCAGTTTGCCTTTACATGAAGGGGAGTGCAGTACACCTGGAACCAACTGCACCAAGGGTGGAAGCACAGTCCCACCATCTGCCATGGACTGATCCAGACTATACTACAAAAGGGTGAGGCACCAGAACATTTACAATATATTGATGATATCGTTGTGTGGGGGAACACAGCAGCAGAAGTGTTTGAGAAAGGAGAGAAAATCATCCAAATCCTCCTGGAAGCCGGCTTCGCCATCAAGAAGAGTAAAGTTAAGGGACCTGCTCAAGAGATCCAGTTCCTGGGAGTGAAGTGGCAAGATGGACGGCGTCAGATTCCTACTGATGTCATCAACAAAATCACAGCTATGTCCCCACCAACCAACAAGGAGACACAAGCTTTCTTAGGCAGCATAGGTTTTTGGAGAATGCACATTCCTGAGTACAGTCAGATTGTGAGCCCTCTTTACCTGGTCACCCGCAAGAAGAATAATTTCCATTGGGGCCCTGAGCAGCAACAAGCTTTTGCCCAGATAAAGCAGGAAATTGCTCATGTAGTAGCCCTTGGCCCAGTCAGGACGGGACCAGATGTGAGGAATGTGCTCTACTCTGCAGCTGGGAGCCATGGTTTGTCCTGGAGCCTGTGGCAGAAGGTGCCTGATGAGACTCGAGGCCGACCATTAGGATTTTGGAGTCGGAGCTACAGAGGGTCTGAAGCTAACTACACCCCAACAGAGAAGGAAATCTTGGCCGCCTACGAAGGAGTCCAAGCCGCCTCAGAGGTGACTGGTACAGAAGCACAACTCCTCCTGGCATCCCGGCTACCAGTGCTGGGGTGGATGTTCAGAGGAAAGGTTCCCTCCACCCACCATGCCACCAGTGCTACATGGAGCAAGTGGATTGCCCTCATCACACAGCACGCCCTGACTGGAAAACTGAATCGCCCTGGGATTTTGGAAGTAATTACAAATTGGCCCCAAGGTGAAAGTTTTGGTGTCACAGATGAGGAACAAGAACCAGTGACACGGGCTAAAGAAGCTCCGCCATACAACCAACTGCCAGCAGAGGAAACACGTTACACTCTATTCACTGATGGCTCCTGTTGCATTGTAGGGATGAATCGGAGGTGGAAAGCAGCTGTATGGAGCCCCACACGACGGGTGCAGAGGCCACTGAAGGAGAGGGTGGATCCAGTCAACTTGCTGAACTCAAAGCGGTTCAACTGGCCCTAGACGTTGCAGAAAAGTGGCCAAAGCTCTACCTTTACACTGATTCATGGATGGTAGCCAATGCTCTGTGGGGTTGGCTGGAGAGATGGAAAGAGGCTAACTGGCAGCGTAGGGGAAAACCAATCTGGGCTGCTGAAGAGTGGAAAGAATCACTACCCGGTTAGAGAAACTACCTGTGAAGGTTCACCATGTAGATGCCCATGACCCCAGAAGTAGAGCTAATGAAGAGCAGCAAAACAATCAGCAGGTAGATCAGGCTGCAAAGATAGGGGTGCTGAAGACAGACCTTGATTGGAAACACAAGGAAGAGTTGTTCCTAGCATGATGGGCCCATGATGCCTCAGGCCACCAGGCCAGAGACGCCACCTACAAGTGGGCCCAAGACCGAGGGGTGGATCTAACCATGGACAGTATTTCTCAAGTTATCCATGACTGTGAGACGTGTGCTGCCATCAAGCAAGCCAAGTGGGTGAAGCCCCTCTGGTATGGTGGGCGGTGGTCCAAGTACAAGTATGGGGAGGCCTGGCAGATTGACTACATCACACTGCCCCAGACAAGGCAAGTGCTATGTGCTCAACATGGTAGAAGCCACCACGGGATGGCTGGAAACCTACCCTCTCATGCCACTGCTCGGAATACCATCCTGGGCCTTGAAAAGCAGGTCCTTTGGAGGCATGGTATGCCTGAGAGGACTGAATCAGACAATGGGACTCATTTCAAGAATAGCCTTATCAACACCTGGGCTAGGGAACACGGCATTGAGTGGGTGTACCATATCCCCTACCATGCACCAGCTGCAGGTAAAGTGGAGAGGTTAACAATGGACTGTTAAAAAACACCTTAAGAGCATTGGGTGGGGGATCTTTCAAAAACTGGGAGCAGCATTTAGCAAAGGCCACCTGGTTAGTTAACACCCGAGGTTCTACTAACCGAGCAGGTCCTGCCCAGTCTGAGTCCCTGAATATAGTAGACGGGGATAAAGTCCCAGTGGCACATGTCAGAGGTTTGTTAGGGAAGACAGTTTGGATCAATTCTGCCTCGAGTACAGACAAACCCATTCGTGGGACTGTCTTTGCTCAAGGACCAGGTTGCACATGGTGGATAATGCAGAGATGGAACAACATGATGTGTACCTCAGGGAGATCTGATTGTGGGGTGAAGCTCATATGCAAATATCATTGTTTGCTGGATGTTACCACCATTGTCTGTACATTAGATCACACAGACATGAGACAGAAGGAAATGTGTAAGTGTCGAAGGTTTGAGCAAGTGAGATGGAAAGAAATGTGTTTGAGTAAGTGAAAGATGGAAATTTTTACTTGATTAAGTTTTTACATGGTGTTTAGTATGTTCATGATATGGAGATAAGGGGTGGAATGTCCTAGTGTGACATTATGGTGCTTGTATATCCAATCGTGTGTTCAGTTTATGCTTGGTATTATGTCCTGTGCTTTCAGGACTGAATCTGAAAGTGAAGGTTTGTTTTATCTCATTATCAGCCGGCTCACCTCTCCCATGGTCTGTGTTTAGGAGAGGTTTTGCTTTACTTGCTGCTCCGCTTAGCTTTGCTTGTTTTGCTTTGTTTTGCTTTGCTTGAAACTGAATACCATCTGAACCTGTTCTGGACGGGGACCTGGGAAACACCATGAAACACTGGGAGTCTGCATTCTGTGACCTGCGGCAGTCATTCCCCAGTGCCAGAGACTGATAACTGGGCGACCACTCGCAGGAGAGACTCTCTGAGTTTGTCATCCTTTCAGAGCAGTAAAAGAGTTTTTTGTCATCTGTTGTTTTTTTGTGCTGGGGAGTGTTTCGCTTGTTAAATAAACAGGTTTTTTTTTCCCATTCCTCTCTGAGGAAATTCTTCCCGAACCTGGTGGTGGGGGGAGGAGTCGTGGGGGTTTGCTTTCTGGGGGCTCCTTCTGGAGGTTTTCCCCCCAAATTTGCCCTAAACCAGGACAAGATGGAATAATCTCAACTCACCACAAAACTTCTAAGTGCATACTATGTGTGATATTCCCACACCTATGACTGTATAAGCAAATATAAAACTCCTACTCTTTTTATTATTCTTCCTATACACATTCAAAAAGAACTGTAAATCTTTAGACTGTGACAATGTCATACCTTGTAACATCTTCAGTATTGCACTGTTCTCCAAACCAGTCTAGAAAGATAACTATACAGAAACTTTCATAAAATGCAAGGTATTTTTCATACTGTACCTGCTGGGAAAAGAATTCCACAGCCAACATACTCAATCATTTGACTCTACAGCCACATCAATGCAGAGCCAGATACAATGACCACATCCACATAAACTAATGTTCTAGAAATTTCATTTTCCTGTCCTGAAGCAACATAGGAAGAAGAGGTGCCTTCTGGTAAGAACCAGAAACAGGTGGATTAGATTAAAAAAAAATAAGATGCACATTCATAGAAGATTAAGAAGGCAAAGCCTGAAGATCATCAACCTGGATGGAGTGAAAAGCTAGTAAGTCTGTCAGGGAAAATAGATGTGACTTTTTATTGATGCACAGCAGCATATGTGCCAGCACCTTAGGATTTCACCTCAGAGAGCCAAAAAAGAGATTAACTGAATTAGTTTTCCATCCGAAGAATGGTGGTAAGGCAAAACTGTGCACTGTCAAGTACTTAAGAGGTTCGGGACAGAAGATACATCTCTTGTCACCACTGATGAATTTCCCCTATGTCTTGAAGAGCTCTGATGAGTGTGAGATGGTTCATGCAGCAAGGACCTCTATGGCACTTTTAACTTCTGGGAAGTTTGTGCAACCAGTAAGGAAATCAATAGCAATGCAAGAAATTCAGGAAAATCAGTTGTCCTGGGTTCTGATATTAACTATTACAATCAACAGTGTGCTCTACACATTTTAAGGTGATGGTTGGTCAGAGATGTTGACCATCAGCTCTGAGAGGCTCAAAGGAAGAAGTTTACCTGCAAACAGCTGAAAGGATGAGTGATATGTTCTTTGGATATGGTTCTGTGCTTTGGCTTTGTATTTTTTCCTTTCAAAACTAGAATTTGAAATGAAAAATAAACTGACTGACAAGTTATACTGTCTTGCAGAATTTAAAACAGGAGAAACAATGCAGGAAAGGAAAATAATACAAAGGAATTTACAGAGTCAGAAGGGAATTTCTAGCCAGATACAGGATAGATGCCAAATATGGTTTTATTTAACATCTTCATTAATTATCTGGAATTAATTAAATTTGCAGGTGACATTACAGTAGGAGAAAATACCAAGAGAAGTAAGGCATGAAAGAAATACAAAACAAGCTTCCAAGATTCACAGACCTGTAGCACAAAAGGGATTGTTAAAACAATCCAGTTTGTCATCCTGCACAACAAGGGCCACAACACAGCTAGATTTAATTAGGAAGACTGTGAGATAATATTGTTTGGGGGGGTGTTGGGAGGAAATAATCTACTACATTCACATTCAGTACCACTGGGGAAAGGAAAATTGAGTGCACTAAAACACTTTGAGAGATACATGAATATTAGCAGGTAACAAATTCAAAGAAACTACGAAAAAATTATATCTAGTACCACTTAGGTTACATTGACCAAAATGCTGCACAGGAGAACAAGGTTACTGAAGTTCACCCTGAGCTAATTATGTTAACTGCACCTAGAATACTGAGGTCAATTCTCAGCATAATGCCAAAGAAATGTTGACAAATAGAACTGAATTCAGCAGATAGACATAAAAAAATAAAAATTTCAAAAAAATAGAACACATAGTTATATATATATATATATACTATATATATATATAGTTATAGAAGCTGAGCTACAAAAGAACAAGTCGATGAAACTATGAGAACAATTGCTAAAGATCACAAAACTCCTCAGGCAGAAACCTAAATGTTCACTGTGTAATGTATGGATTTTAAAACAATGCAAAGAGTTTATAAAAATATAAAACTAATGAGATTATGCAAGTCTAGAATAATTTCTGCAAAGAAATGCAGAAGGTGCTGTGCCTTTGACCACAAAATCCCATAGGCTACAAACATGTATTTCCAAGTAACTGGATTTCCAAGTAACCCTAACTTTTACTCATATCCAGTTCTTTGTTTATTTCATAATTAACAAGCCAACTTTGGTGTCAAAGTAGAAAATTAATATGAATGGTACAATGAGAGAAAAAAGTAATGATGGATGGTGCCAACAATTACTATTTAGTATAATATTCCAGGAAACGTTGTCCTTCTTCTTTTGGGAAGAAGTGTGGAAGGGACACATGCACACCTAGCCTCACACCATGGCCTAAGCTGAATGAAGCACGAGATACCAGATCAGCAAACGACTAAGAGGAAGCAAAATGTAATGAGGCTGAGCATCTTGTCTAGAGCAAGGTAGCAAGGAGGGATGAATATTCAAAACCTGTCTACTCTGGAAGTGGCTCTGAAAGCTCAGGCTTTCACTGCTGCCATCCTCGACTCTCATCTGAAGCAAGGCTAGCAGGGCTTCAGATGAACTGAGGAAGGGGATGCCTACATGGCATTTACACTAAACCATCAAAAAATTTAAAAGGACATGCAGCTATGATGCTATAAACTGTGCTGCAATCATTCATCATTCCTCTCTGTCTCTTCCCATTAGAGCATCCTTCCAGACTGCAAGCTCTTTAGGACAAGGCACTGCTATATGATTGCTACCACAATGGATAATGACAATAAATGCTAGCAAGTGAACTAATGATGCCAGTGTATGCTTGTCAGCATATTTATTTAGGCTGAGTGGCCTAAAATGTTTAGCTGCTCCGTGTTAGAATGGGCAATACATGCATACAAATACATATATGCGTATACAAACACATAGACACACACACCCCAAATGTGATTAAGAAGCTGCTTCCAGTACAGCAAACAGTGACACGTATATTTCAATATTTTTTGCTCAATCTACCATTTAATTTCCTTATAGTTGGAAACTCTCACAAGAGGATCTGCTATGCCTGTTCCTTTCTACCTCAAGCTGAAACTTGTGCTTTTCAAAAAGCATTAGCAAAAAAGAGTCACTGTTTCCAAAAACAAGTCTACTCCCGAATTCCTGTTACTCAAGGTCAGTGGGACAAACCTGTTTGTGTGCACAGACTAGGGAGCAAGAGGTTCGAGAGCAGCGCTGTGGAAAGGAACCTGGGGATCCTGGTCAGTGTCAAGTTGAACATGAGCCAGCAGTGCCCTGGCAGCCAGGAGGGCCAAGCGTGTCCTGGGGAGCATCAGGGACAGCATCACCAGCTAGGCAAGGGAGGGGATTGTCCCACTCTGCTCTGCACTGGGGCAGCCTCACTTCAAGTGCTGGGGGCAGTTTTGAGCACTGCAATATAAGAAAGATATAAAACTATTGGAGATCATCCACAGGAGGTTAATGATGATGAGAAAAGGCCTTGAGGGGAAGCCATATGAGGAATGGCTGAATGACTTGATCTGTTCAGCCTGGAGAAGAGGAGACTGAGGGGAGACCTCGTGGTCTTCAACATCTTCAGGAGGGGATGAGAAGGAACCTCTTCACTTCTGTGGTCAGTGACAGGATCTGAGGGAATGGCAGAAAGCTGAGTCGAGAGAGGTTTAGTCTGGATATCAGGAAGAGGTTCTTCACACAGAGAAGAATGGAATAGGCTCCCAGGAAAGTGGTCACAGCACCAAGCCTGAGAGAGCTCAAGAAGCATTGCAGTAACACTCTCAGGGACATGCTGTGATTTTTGGAGTTGCACTTGGTGATCCTGATGTGTCGCTTCCATTTCAGCATATTCTTTGACTCTGTGACTCTAAGTAAGGAGGAAGGAAAAAAGCTGTTTGCAAACACTGGTGGTTAGAGGTTTGACATGGTTTTGATTAGAACCCAGCTATTCCAGTGGAGTGAGCCTCGAGTCAGAGAAGCATCGACTCCAGCTAAATTAATCCAAAAAGTGGTCCAACTGTTCATGGCTGAAAATATGCACCTGCTTATGATGGCTTCCACAGGAACATAGACTCCTGAGTCACAGCAAGGACCAACAGTCTAAGCCAATTACACAACTCTTGCCATGTGTGGGTCATGCTTGGCAGTAGCTTTGTCCCAGTCCTTTTCCCAAGCAGGACTTCCTAATCCAATGGTGAGAAAACTAATTCCACCCTAGAATTATTCATGACCAGTTTTAATCCATGTTCCTGTGCCAACATTGTTCTTTGGCTTATAAGGCTCTCCCTCCCTGCTATTTATTCTCCTGGTATATTTGCTGAGTGCTACCAATCCCTCTAAGTGTTCCTTTACCAGGCAGAACAAGCCATGCTCTGTTTCTGCAGCAAATACAAAACAGATGCTGAACCTTCTTTCTAGATACCAAAGTTAATTTAAGAGCACTAGCAAGTTACATAGCTCTTTTTAAGGCTGATTAGCCTAAAGTATGTGTATACTATCTCTATTGAGTATATTGATGTTGTTGCTTACGATACATAGGACCTGTCCATGTTGGCACCATGTCAGAGCAGGTCTGAGGATCCTTCATTATTTCTGGCAAAATATGCTTCCCACTGATTCGAGCATACAAACACCTCTTCCCCATATCTTTTCCAGACTGACTTAATCTTCCCAAATGTCTCACATTACCTCTGATGAATCACAGCAGTATGATGGACAGTAGTAATACACCCCTTCCCGGGACAGAAAGAGCAATCAAATCACAGTATCATATCTGACTCTTGTTATGTTAGCTGGTCATTCACTTACAGCTACTGGCAATGAAGCCAGTTGTCCAAGGGCTTCTCCAGCCTTACTGTTCTCTGTTGATAAGATCACTCTTTGTGCACAAATACAGACGACTGACCAGCCAACACCTAACTGTCCTGAAGTCTGTATTATTTCCTTTACTTTCTATTACTGCACGAATTCTACTTCTGAATACAAATGGTGACTTCATCACTTAATGCCAGGATCCAATTTCAGGAGCACATACTTAATTTGTGTGCCCACATCAGTAACAGGAATGCTAGAAAAATCAGCATCAAGGCTAAAGACCCTATTCCTGTTCAACCCTTTTTAATACAACCTACAACTGGTTCCTCCATTAGCTTCTCTTGTCCACTCTCATTTCTTATTTGATCTTTTTCAGATGAACGAGTACTTTTCCAAGAGGGACAAAAAGGAATAGCCGAAATAAATAATGAAACAGAATTAAGACTTCATTTTTACTTTCAGACTTGTTCTTCTGAATGTGAGGATTAAGTTAGATCTGCCTCAAAAAGATGCTATTGTCCAACACAGAAAAATCTGGGACCTAAACCAGGTAGGGTTGGCCGAGATTACTTGTCCCAAGACTGGAGATACAAGCCAAGTCCCCATGAACCCTGAAGACAGCATCTCATACAGCTCTCCCAACGGATATTCAACATCTAAAAATGTCTTTTTTTTTTTTCCTTTTTTTCCCCCCCAGTTAAATGCTCATAAAGGTTTAAAGCACAGTGGCATTTTGCTTTTGTCTTCACAATAAGGACTCTGGTCACTGAGGTGTTTTTATTCTCAGCTCTCTACTTCTAGCTCTCCCCCATGCTTCCTACAGCCATCACAGATCTTATGTTATCTCTACCACACATCAGTAGATATATTTCAATTTAACATGTCAGCCAGGGGAATTAAGAGTTGCATGTCCACAGTACCCACTCATCAATTTTCCAGGCAAACTGAATTAAACAATAAGTAGATATATTTATATAAGTATATATAAAAAGCCAAATATAACAAACCATTCAGTCTGAGACTTCAGGAAATTAAATTAATGAAAAACTAACGACATGTTCACAGCCTAGTCATTAAGTTTCTTAAATTGCATTTTGCCCGTGCCAGAATAATGATGCAGCCTCAGAGACTTGCAGGTAGCTCAGCAGGTGCCTGTCTATCATCATTATTATGGCAACTATCAGCGCCAGTCAGGGCCAGGTCCTTGCCATAACACAGCACAAAGCAGCAAAATGAAGTGGCAGCTTATTGCAGAGAAGATCTCAAAATGATGGACCTAAAATTATTTCAAATTGCCAAAATTTGCAGATTTGATGGAATTAGGACTCTACAGTGGATACAGTAATTTGAACAGTGTGTTTTAAGGGCTCTGATTGTAACAAAGCTCACTAAAAAGACACTCTTCCCCCAATTTTACGTACACCTTTACACCTTACCTACATCTTTGTGCAAATTATCAATATATACACTCAGTATTTTAGCCAAAAGAAACATAATGAATAGTTTACACCTGCTAAAGACAATGACCCTACTTTCCTTTTCCTAATCATTACATTCCCTTGTGTACTTTGTATTTCTACAGCAGTGTGAATGCTGTAAGATGGAGATATCATTAATGATTCTCACAATTTTGTCATGATTCCCATGATATCTGGTGGTTTTTTTTTTTTAAGACAGCATTTAACTAAAATGAAAACAAAAAAGCTACACCTCTAATTATAAGATTATGAGGAAATGACTGCAAATGCAAAGCCTAGGGTCTCAGAAATACAGGATGCAAACAACAGAAACCTTCCACAAAGATTCTCCTGTGTGGGTCTTTCATGCAGGCAATGGCAAGGAAAAACTTTATTTTTAAAGCAAAATAATTGTAAACCCACAAAATTTGGCAGAAAAACCTCAAAGGAGGCGTTGCACCAGAAACTTATTTTCTGTAAACTAAATATAAAATTGACTCCATCAACTTGAAATTCTCACTTTCTGTTAAATTTCATAAAATTATTATAAGCTTGGAGTTGGGAAAGTTCCACAATTTACCATCAAGTAAAGCAAACTGATTCTGAAAATAAATCCCTGACTACACTCTGCAAGGGATAACGGAATTAAGAAGCTGAGATGATTTCATGAATCATGGCTTGAGTTTTTCAAAATCAGTAATTAGCAATTAGCAAAACAATGACCCAACAATTATTTTTAGTGCTGTGCATTCAAAAAGTATTTTATGGGTAGATATGATCATAGGCATGTTTAATTTCAAACCACAGTTACAGAGAGTTTTAATTACTAAATATTAAGATACATTCTAGCATATGGGTTATGATTTACCATTTGTAATTCAACCTATAAACAACAGAACAATAAAACTTAATACATATATTGGTGAAACTTTATTTCCCACACATTTTAATCAGTTTCAATTATTCCTCTAGTTATCTATGACATATGACACAACATGGTAGAGAAAATGTGCGCCTACGTTGTAGCAACTGGGTAACAGTTTCTGTGTATTTGAGCATGATATTGCAGACACACCCTATTTTTCTTAACATTCTGCAATCACATACATGAGAAAATGTGGATCAAAAAGCTGCAAAGATCAATAATTTTTACTTGATGTAGCATGTATTTGAAAATTGCAGCCTAGCCTTACTTGTTTGTTTAACAAAGGATTTCCAAAATACAGCCTCATTTTAATGGTGAGAATTTGGAATGAAGACCAAATTCTGGCCACCAAAGTTCTGTAAATAAAAAAGATCCTCCTTCTCTACCAATTTCATATGTGATGGTCCTATTTGCTCTCTTTAACTTTGTGTTTCCCAACAAAGTACATACCAATCAAGGGACAAGGCAGAGCAGCACTGCCTTTCCTATGTTACCTCTCTCAGCAGCTTCAGACAAAGGAGCACCTGGATGGGTATTGCCGGTGCAAGGCTGAACGTTGTTCTCTGCCTTCTCCTGGAAGAGCAGCAGCTCCACCCGCACAATGGTACGAATGTCCATGAACAAGACTTTGCTTAATATCAACTTCCATTGGGCTTTTCTGTTTAATGCCAGAACATCCCATTTTCACCAAGAGCTTTGCATCGTTATGAAGTGGCAAGATGTGGCTGAGATGACTGCAAGCCATCATGACAGACTGCACATCACTGAACATGGAAACTTTACTAAGAAGATATTACATGAAAACACAAATTTTTTTGAACATTTTTGCTTGTTTTCTTTTTCCCTGCAGGCAAAATAAAATTCAGAGGGCTCAGGCAGAAACCTTCACTCCAAATTAAAGCCATATGCTTCACACTGCTCCCCTGTAAGAGGCACGGGTGCAGAAGGAGCAGCTGTGCAACAGGTCTCCATAACAACCGTAACCTCCAATTTCATGAATCAGTTAACCCAAAAACTTGCAAAGGAAGTGTAGAGGTGGTACAGTTGCTATATGGTGTAGCTGCTATATCAACCTCATCATCACCCCCACATGAATCAGAGAAGAAAGTGAAGCGATCGAAAATGTATTTGTCATAAGACAGTAATTGCCCATCAGCTGCTCCATTTCTTTTTGGAGCTCATTGAAATTACTAAGTGCTGTATGGATATAAGGTTTAAGAGAAAGGAGATGATAACAAAATAAAACCTTAAAAATTAATACTGCAATGAAATAGTTCAGGGCTTATTTCAATGAATGCATGAATTGTTTAATCAAACTGCTTTTAGTAAAACCCAACTATCAAACTACCTCTGCCTAAACCAGGTGCTAATACCCTTTGATTTTCTAGAAAAACATTGAGTTACATTAAAAATACATTTCAGGTCTAGTTTTGCATGACAGATATATGATGTGTCAATAGATATGTATTATATTCTTCCTCTCAGGCATGTATGTCCTGCAGAGACAGCAGACTACAGAAGCTGACTCTTACTGAGACCATCTTGTCTTTCTGACAAAGGTCCTTTTTAACTTCTTAGTTACTGGCTGCTTCCTGTGATTGATAAAAATTTTTGCTCAGCTTGTGATAATTTCACAGACTCTGAGCACCCTGACCCTGGAAGCTCCAAGGTCAGAAGTCAAGTCTTGTTCTGAAACATCAGTGTGCTTCATATTAAAGTAGAACAAAAGCGAAGAAATATCCACCAGTGTGACAAGAGAAACAGGCGAAATGGGAACAACACCTTGGTCATCTGTTACCCAGGCCACCTCAAGCCATTGATTGAAATGTGATGGAAAAACTCTCCAAGCCTCCTTTAAGTCAGCACTCTGTTTAGGAAACACTGAGGAAGGTCTCCAGTTGATTCTCATTCCTACCCTCTGCTAAGTGTATGTATCTCTGGGCATGTGGTGACCCAAACAACGTGGCTTTACAAAACCTACAGAAATTCTGCCAAAGCCTTACTTTGGACCCACAAGTTATACCAGAGTAATGTGGGCTGAAAAACAGAGCAGCTGAAAATCACAACTCAGGAAAGCCAAGACAGGACAATTGCTCCCTAATGTTCATGACATCTTAAGAGCAACAGGCACATGCAATGCCCCACATGTTTTGCCCAAAGATATGGTTATAGAAGGAGTTATTCATGTTCAAGGTCTCTTGAACATTTAGTTTTTGAGACTATTTATTGAGCAGGTAATAAAATACCTGTGAAAAATGATCAATTCTCAAACTATCTCAGATCAGGAAAACAAACTGTTTCTCAAGTCTCAAACCTGTACACGTCATGTGTATTTTGCACATACTCTTCCAGGACCGCAGAGAAAGTGAAAATGGCATTAATTTCAACAACAACAAAAACGGGGGTTCCCTTTTTAATAACAATCCCATCATATGGATTGTTATTGCTACTTGGAGCAGCCCAAGACTAAAACCAACACACTCATGCATGCTTTTTCTTAACTAAGGCATTAATCTTACGTTCAGGCAGGAAACACCTTAATCAACTTTCAGTTAGATTAAATAATGTGTTGTAGACAAAAGATATACATATATGTCTGCTGTTTCCTCTGTCTATAAAACTACTTGTAATGCTCTGCAATTTACCTTTCCACAATAAATAGGGCTTTTTAGTTTTACTACAAAAAACTACTTTTTTGTGGTTTTGTTCAATAAAACACATCCTGATTACACTACTGTCTTAAAAATCACATGAGGAGACTGCAGCTACATTGACAGAATGCTATACAAGTTTAGCAGGCAGCTTGGTATACCAGATGGGGTTGAGAGATCTGTCTTTAGAGAGAAGAGTGAAAGACTGACAAACTAGATGTTCAGCAGTCTCAGCACCAGATGTAGAGCAGCTTTATAGTGAGCAAAGTTTTTCCCACCTTATATCACTGCAGAACCTAATAAATGGGGAAACGGAAGTCTTTCTAGAAAGTTTTGTAGACCTTTGTAGAAAGACTGCAAAAACGGCATAAAACTGCCAATTTTCCCCACATGTTCAGTTCCAATCAGTATACTAAAAGCTGCATTTGTTACTGTGACTTCACTTTAGAACTGTTTTTATTTGTCCTTAGTCTCATATGTCCCCAGGTCTTCCTGCCCCACAGCAGAAACCGGTGCCTTTCAATGCATAGTCTGGACAAGTAGCATGCAGCATGTTCTGTTTTCCCACAGTCTTTCAGGTTCATTCACACTTGGGACCTTACTGTCTATCTAAAAACCAGAACAGAAGCAACCTTCTGATTGCAAAGAAATCCTGACAGACTGCTTCTATCTGGCTACTTTCAAGAAGGTGATCACAAAGAATGTCGAAAATCTGTGACTGTCTTCAGGAAATAAGGCAATGGAGAATTCACACTTACCAACTCTACAAAGGCAAGTCCACCATAACTGTGAGCAACAAAAAACACATTCTCTGCAGCTGACTGGGAAATAAAATGGTCCCAAACATAAATCGCATGTTCTTCAGGAGAGCCGTTGTCCTGCAGAAAGAAATTATGTTTGTGACAATTATCTTTTAAAAAATGGCAACTCTGTCTAAAAGCAATGTGTTCCTATATGTTAGAATGTTTTGTAAAAACAAAGATAAAATGAATACACGCCAGTATTAAAAAGAGAACAGATTCTTTTGTGTACATAAAGAAAATTCAAGATTGCAATTTAAAGGCAGTGAAACTGTCGCTTTTTGGGCTTACTTTAAAAAGTATAACAAAAATTATTAATCTGCAAACTTTTTTTGTAAATACCATGATGATAATTCTGCTAAACAGAGGCATTCATAGGAGTTATGAGCCACAGCTGGGATTTTCATTCTTTTGACAACTCTTTGTCAAATGTTTGTTCACTGAGGGTTTGTTTAAAGTGCTTATGCCTTAGATTGATGAATAAAAACAGGAAGGAACAATGTAAATACATAATTGGAGAATAACTGAGGTTGGTAAAGACCTATAATTTCAGGTTTTACTCTTTTTTTATACTATGAGCCATTGGAAACCTGAATTAAGATTAAAATTATGGTATTTGCAACTACTCTTAAATCTTACATTTTGTGACTGCAGTCTGTGAGATATGGTGCAAACAAAACACCTCTCCTCTGGTGGCAGCCATTACTTTGGAGTTTGTGATAGTTAGGGGACCATGTTTTCTTACTATTGAACAAGACTTTGTCAAAGGCAGCCTGTGTAAGAGTCACAGAAGGCACCAGAGTTACACACACAGATTTTAGCGCACACTCATCAAAACTCACAGTTGTGTACTCGTATCTTAGATGCTCTTAGAAAGAACTATATCCCTCTAGATTTTCCTTATTTCTTGGGTTGTTGAGGTCATAACTACAAATTTGGTCTAGTCTCAGGTGACAAGAATAAGATGCTCTGCTAGGTACCCTACTCCTCCAGTATTTCACACACCCCAGGATAACAATGCCTGGCTGTTTCCAGGATTTTCAACGCCAGAAAAAGCTTATCAGCCAAGGTAATGTAATTTCCTAAAATTTGCATCCCTTTTCCCTTTGCTCTGTGCCAGCAACAAGTTCATGTTCTTAGTTAACTCAGACAGAGACAACAAAAGACTTGTTTCCTTAGGAAAAAGAAAGCACAAACCAGCAAAAGCCACTGCCAATCAGAATCTGCTAATTACACTGTGCGAATTATTGAAATTTATCAAGAATGTTGAGGCGATGTAGATCTCAATTCTGCAACTCAGTTTTGAGGATTTAAGCTAATAATTAATAATTAAATTAAATAAATAAATAAAAATAATGAATTAAAAATTAAATTAAATTAATAATTTAAGCTAATGATAATATTGTCTAAAATGAGTAGGAAGGGACACAACTAATGTGGTTGCTTTTGGCTTTTACTTCTATTCTCATACCCTGTTTTCTAAGTAAGAGTGAGATGGCAACAAACCTTTTACTCACTCAAAGTTTTTAGAATAATGATGTGCTTTTCTGCTTCAGCAGAAGCATTTATAAGACAGAAAAACCTAAATTTCTCTTACTCCTAGACAGATGCTGCTCTTCATTGACCGTGACAGAACATAGTTTTAACTAATTATGTATCACTTATTGTAAATATATCACTTATTCTCAGTGGGAGAAAGGACTTATTTCAAAAGAGTTTGTTCCTGTTTTGAAATTTGTTTGCATAGATAGGTACAGAAAGTAAAGACTTCTCCCTTTGTGAAGAATAAGAGAAATTTTTAAAAATAAATTACAAAAAGAAAGTAAGACTGACAAACCAGTTATTAAGATAAAGCTGAAGGACAACTTGGACAGGAGTTTCCTGTACAAAAGTGATGTACTTTATAATCTCTATGGAAAAAGCACATTAAAACACTGGGAAAGTTTCAGAATTAATAATTTCTCTAAAATATGTACCTTAGTTATATACATAGGAATTACTTATTTTTCAATAATAATGTTGCCATTGATACTCTTAACAGCAATTTTTGCATAAGTACCCAATTTTGTTTTAACAGTCTGAGGAAAAGAGTATTTATTATTCTACACACTGCTGGTAAAAGCACACAATTTTAGATACAAGACTAAAACAAGCAAAAAGCTTCTGAACTCAGGTCAAAAAAGCTTTCACCAATCAAAGCATAACCAGTGGTCTAGTAAACTAAATTAATAACTGCACAGCTTCACAGTTCAGTACAAAAACTCAACAGGATTCTATAAAAGCAAAAAGAAATGAGCTAGAATGAGGTAAATATAGACTGTAACTTCCTTTACTATCAGTTTAAAAAAAAAAAGCCATAAAATGTCAGGATAAACTGGGTTGCTGTACACTCTGCTAAACCCCTTAGCAAGGTAAGAAAAGCACATAAGCATAGGAAGAATTCTGGAGGAGTCTTGTATGTTTGGAGGAAAAGCTCTTTCTTCAGACCACCTGCTTATTTTCCCTCCTTGTAACAAGCCCGTATTACAAACACCTCAGAGCTGGCACTAGGTCTGTACACGGAACATCCAGCTGCAGGGGGAGAGCACAGCTGATCTCTTTAGGATTTCCAGTTGTACTGGGTCTCCGTGGTTTAACCTCTTCTTCCTGGCTTGGATTAAATTATGCAACTGGATGCTGCATTTTCAGCATGAAAGGTGACAGTCTCAGGCAGCTGTTGCCTTCTGTAATTTCACTGCAGCTAAATTGAATGCATTTACACAGAACATTGTTAAATTATTTGACAGAGAAGGAGTCTTCTGGACAGAGTTTACATAATTATCTAAACAAGTTTACGGAAACGTATGCACATTAGCCTGGAGAAATCACAATATGCATCTCAAAGGGCACCTCAGGCTGAATGCATTCTTGTTTTGAAACAGATTGAGATGGAAAGGTGCTGGAAAACTTGAACTTAGATTTCCCACTGCTGACAGCTGGTCACCTGTAGCAGGTAATTCTATGTCAAATTAAGCAGTCTAGTTCTTTGGAGTTGTGGAAGTCATAGTTGTGGGCCTCCATCCCTCTGAAAACCATTTGTCTTGGTCAATAATTAGACATGAAAGGAAAAAAAGATTAAGAACCGTATGATGTGAGAAGGCCCTTATGCAATATTTATCCAATACAAAGGAGCCCAAACAAGGCTATTCCTGGGCCATCCATTGGGCAGAAGGGTGGAGGGAGAGAGCTCAGATTTTGGTCTGCCGTTTTTTCCAGTATGGCTAGTGCTAGGAGTGGAAACGTAGATAACATTTTAATGGCTGGAGCCATTAGGTATACACAGATAAACAGTATGCACACTGTGAATACAATATTACATTCTGTTGCATTCAAAAACCAGGTTAAATTTACCAATATAATATCACAGTCATTAATTGCTAAATACCAGGTTGGAGTCATGCAGCAACTGAAGCCTTATCAACTATGCCAGATTCTAACACCTAGACGTCGCAAGGTCTGCAGTTATGATGGACTACCTGAGTCGATAACACATGGAATTGTCTAAACAATATTTGCATATTTGTGTAATTATTTCCTACGGTTAATTAGCTCCTGCAAAGCAGTTTGCCCTTTGAGACGGCTTACTGTGACAAGTTCACATATTTAGTGTTTCAGTGCCAAATTTTAGTTTGGGTTTTGTTTTTCCAGCCTGCCAAAGTAGCCTGTTGCCAGAAAGTTATAGATGGGGTAAGATCTGGAGGCCTTGAATTACCATTAGCTTTCCTGAGGCAAAGCAGCTCAGATCCCCATCTTAAACTTCTAATACATCAAAACCGAGTAAAGTCACATAGAGAAAAAAACAAAGGCTAAGAAATTTAGTTTTCAGATCTGGTAACCTTCTACTTTCAGGTTTGTTTTTTTTTTTTAATCAAGGAATAGGAATCACATTTTTCTGAGACAAAGGAAAAGTGAAATGCACACAAATGGGGAAATATGCCATAGAACTGAACAGCTTTTTAACAATTTATTTGAAGGTGGTTTCTATAATTACCACTTATCACAGTAAAACAATTTCTCCTTCTAGCTCAATAAGCTACTGTAACCAAGTACGGTACATGAGTTAAATATGGGAGAACAGAACTGCACACTGGCTGGGAAGCAGGAGGCTCTGATCTCCTGCCCCTGGATATGTTAGATCCTTCCCACCAGTAACACCTTGACAGTCACATACAGTTCGTCCCATTGCCTCAGGGAGCCTTGGGGCAGGCAAACTTTGGCAATTCACCCCAACTCTTCCAAAAAAATCATTACATTTAAATTCATATAAGTATAAAATATTCTGTTACATGAACACCCTTCATGACTACTAAATGATGCTTATCACCTCTTGCATTTTTCTCATTCCTTTTGCAAATATTTGCCTTACATGAGACAAAAAAACTCTTTCACTAGGAGTGAAAATGAAACTTTACAGTGGGTTACTACCACCAGAGCAGCCCCAAAATTTCCATGCAGGACATGGTCTAAGAGTTTTTTGTCATGGTTCAGGAACGTCACTCCTTAATTTAGTGATTCCCCCCCAACCAAGACTTCCAAACCAGAAACCACTCCTCTCACTGCTCTGCTAGTGAGAGACACAAAAAAGGTTATGGGTTGAAATAAGAATTTACTGGAAAAGGCAATGAGATAAGAAAACGAGCAGTAACAGTAACAATATTAATAAGAAAAGTATACAAAAAAGAGGATGATTTACACGAAAAAAAATGCTCACTGAGCCCGAGCTGACCCAGTGCAACTCCAAACAAAATGGCAGACAGACCGTCCTCATCAGTGCTCTTTTTCCTGACTGTAAGTCATACCACCTCCTTCTGGGAAGCAAGAATTCCTCATTTCTGCCCCGTCAGTGGCAAGAGGTGATACAGAATAATAACCTAGACATGCCAACATGGCTCCAGACTGTTCTCTCACAGCTAGTGTAAAAAAATTAACTCTGTTCTGGGTGAGAACCAGGATAGCTTTGAAGGTAAGAAAGACAAAATAGAAGCAAAAAAACCAGCCAGTATGTGATTTTTTCCCCCACACCAAAGACAGTAGCAATGGCATTACAATCACAGAGGAGGATTAAAGTAAGGAGGTAACTGAAAACAGGAAAGGAAGTGGAAGCCAGCATTTTGTATCAATATATTTCTGCAGCATGTTTAGACAAGACTTAAAAGTATCTAACATAGGACATTGAAACCAGATTTTAAATGAGAAATTCCAGTGTATTAGGAAGTATCCCATCTACTTGAAAATCTTTTTTACCTTTTCAATCTCTGAGTTGGGAGAATTCTTGCACAGTTATTTGGGAAAGATTCCCTACTCCAATACAAGAGGTGATCCCAGGAGACAGCAGGACCTTTTAGTAACAGTGGGAATTGTATTTCTGCTTTACTTACTGACACAGGCAACACTAATCTGTATGCCACATAGATGGAGATACGTAAACATGAAGATGAGTTAGCTCTTGCACAACACTTAACTAAGCTTTCAGGAAGCATGGCAATAGCCATACCACAGCACTATATTCTGCACTGGGGTAATTGCAGCTGTGTGAAACCAGACAAAAGGATGCTGCAAAAACAAACGCCAAGACCATCTCAGCAGCAAAGCAGTTGAGAGCGGGGGAGATAATAGTGGAAGAAAAGTGGCAGTGGAGGCAAATTTATACCACATCTTAAATCTGACGTGCATCTGAAATTCAGTTTAGTAGGTCATGTAAAGAGCACAGGAAAGCAAGGATGATGAAGGCTGAGGAGTGAGTCAAGCAAGTTATTTTAGTTACTGTGTCCTGAGTGAGAAAGAGACAACTTGAGAGAAAACAAGAAGAGAAGAGAAGAGATGAAATCATAGACAGCTGATGCTCTGGCTTTGAAAGTCTGAATAGAGCACACATTTCTTTCCTCCTTTTATGGGCTCTGTATGGATTTTATTTGCATACTTGGCCATATTAAAACCACAGAACTCAGCAGGATCTGATCAGCTGTGCAGAGTGGGTTCATGGTTACTAATGTCTGGTGTAGCTCTGTGGAAACACAGAGCATTGAATCTGCACTGGTTCAACACTAAAATCATGCAAATGTATGACTGATGTTGTTTAATTCAGCATCTGTATTCAGATATTCCTTACATATGACCTTTGCAGGGATTAAATCTTGAGTCTTTGGATGTAAAACACCAGACTCTTGCACTTGCAGGAAGAAGGGGTGAAATAAAAAATTGTACTATCTTTTCAAGGGCATTTTCTGAGGTGGGAGCCAGATACATATTCTGGCAGTAGGCAGCAGCCAGTTTTGAGACAGGAGAGACCAGGTATCACAACTGCTAAGTCTGGTCATTTGTAGAGTTGCAGGATACAAATAGCATAGCCAAGGTTGTTGTCTGGCACATGCCTTCAGAAATCAATATGGCAAAGTGACTTGAGGTTGGTTTTTCTTTTTTGTATTACAGAACTGTTTACTGCCAAATCTATTTGAGGTGTTTCTTTTTCAATTTCTTCTGCCTATTTTATTTGTGAATTGGGCTGGTGATGGAAGTATTCCAAGTATTGCTTATGAAGCCCCAGTAATGTTGTGTGCATGGAGTCAGCAGCACAAAGGAAGACTAGAAGTCTTACATATTGCAATTAAATGTCCATGATGCTAAGTTAAAGGTAGTAGTCCCACCACCAAAACTGCCAACAATTTGACAGGAAAGCATGCAAACTCAACAGTCCTGCTAAATCAAGAAGTATTCCATGAAACATGCAGTATCTGGCATACCAAACAGCCAAATAAAAGATGTAAATCAAAATGCATTTGATGGACTAATACAAAATGTAAATTTCTTCCACCAGTGCAGAGGGGAAGAGCTGGTTTGGGAAGAAGTGGTGATACCACCACTTTGCTGTGGTACGACTCCTGAGAACAGGCTTAAAATTACAACTTTTAGCTAATGCAAGACTGATGTCTAACCATGATTTTTATGCTTCATGTTTGGGCTCCTCCCCAGGGCTCTTACTCTTCCCAGCTCCCACCGCAATTGCCACTAAAGATGACTTCAAATCCTGTCCCACTTTTCCCACTTCAAAAGCAAGCTAGGCTTTCCCTGGTAAGAGTGGTCAGGAAATAAAATTCAGACTTATGCTATATATACATGTTGCAACAGAGCAAGCTTGGATCCCAACATGCTAGGGCAGTAGGAGGGAGTTACTTTTCTCCTTTATACTGCATCTTTATGCCACACAAGAAGAAAAAAAAAAAGCAACTCCAAGACAGAAAAATATTTCTCCAGCTAAGCCCTCAATCACTACAGTTCCTAACCAAAAACCTAGAGCTACTTCTGGATTAAAAAACCCCAAACCACTCTCATCTCCTGTTTCCAAAGTGCTCCAACCACTTCTGCCCAGTTAGGAACAAGATGGAAATCAAAACACTTCCACTCTCTCTCGACTATAGGCCCTGCCTCAAAGTTCTCATTTAAAATATTTAAACAGGTCTGAAACCTGCTCAACAATGCCCTAAAACTACAGAGAGACACTGTCAGTGACCACAACTATTCTTCAGAGAGGTGCCAGTGCTCAGCTGCATCATTGTACCACTGATGTAATACTATACTTCCTTTCTGGCAAACGTGGGCCTTCCAGGAGGCCTTCAGAGCGTCACCATGTCAGAAGCATGAAGATGTTATATGATATATGAGCATTTTTAGAAGGCTGGTGCTGCATAGAGAGTTTCTTAGATTTTCATTGGAACTGAGAGTTAAGCAAGGTGAGTTTGGGCACAGATCTGTGCAAAAATATACAAAGCAGCAAACCTTATCCATTCCCTTCACTCCGCAGTGTCTGAGGCTCTCTGCATGGTGAATCCCTTCTGCTGCTCTGTTCAAATGCTCTCCTTCTTCAGTTTCTTATTTGGAAATTCAAGTGACTTTGTAACCTGAAAGGGTTTGCTGTTTATAAAGTAAATCCTGGATTTCAAGCTAAATTAATTAAGTCTCAAATATTATTATATTGTCCTGGCTAAAGCATATGCTTGTCAGCCAGGGTAGACAATTTTATCAGGCTGTTGTGTAAGTCTGGATTTTCCCATTATTGCTTCTGTTGGAATCAGGCATGTCTTGCCATCATCATCCAGCTTCTTCTAGTGAAGTGCAGGAAAGGAGACCAAAACCAAGAAAAAATCAGGTAAAATCAGATACTTAGTGGCCCTTAATTATGGTCTTCACCAATAAGTTAATTATTTTATTCTTAAGAGAAGAATGTAAGGAAACACAAATATGATATTTGTCTTTTTCAGTCTGGGCACAAGAACATTCTTGACTCACTGAGATGAAAAAGTTGCAGGAGAAGAAAATAAATAGGAGGAAGGACAGTAATTAAGCAGAGGGGGTTTTACTTAAGAAAAAAAAAGTAACTGCTTTCCCTTTTTGTGCATCTTTCCCTTTTCTATATAATTTACAGGGTTCCAGGCAAAAGAAGGCTGAATTTGAAGCAGCATGTTCTGGCAAACAGCTTTGAAATCTTGCATGGAGAAACTCCTCAGACTGAAGACATAATAACAATTCCTCAGATTAATCCTATCTGCACAGTCATACCATGTCTATGGACAAATACCTGTGCAGTTCACAAGAAAATCCCCATGCCATGATGATCTAAGCATTATCTGGCAATCTCTTGCAGGTGGACTTAACACATTTTAATTTAAGTAACAACTACAGCAGCTTGGCTAAAGATATTCCAACTGGTAAAAATACTCAAAGACTGGGGCAGCTGCATTTCAGTACTGTTACAGATACCTGTATTTCACATTTTTTAAGCCTTCCTGTACCTTTTTCTTTCCAAACTACTCAATTTCAGGGATCAAGATTCTGCCCACAACGTATTTCTGCCTCTAACATAACAAACCCCATCAAACATTGCATTTTGTATGATCAAATTATGGGAATAAAAGAGTATTTCTTAAACAATCAGATCGTACTTCACAGACATCCTCCTCAGTAGCCCCGTTTCTTGCAATTAACAGAATAATTGTGAGGGCAAGTAAATAAAAATGAATACAATACTTTTATAAAAAGAACTATCTTGACAAGATACAGAGAGATCACACCAGTCATTCAAATGATTACATGCATTTTTCTCAGCACTAAAAGCAATTCCTTTGGAAATGAAAGCATCTGAAACATTCAAAAACTCTTAATGGAAGTCATGCAGAAGTGTTATTTTTCCACTTCCTATAGTACTTAACAGCCTATTTTATTCTCCTGTTCTTTCAATCTTTATATGTTGTAATGAGAAACAGACTTTTTTTTATAACCATGCTATTCCAAGAAAAATACCATTTTTGCCAATGAAAATGCAGCTTTCTCCACCACAGGAAACAACGAATCTACACAAACTTCAACACATTTAAGTAGGATAACAACTTAGAATTTTCATTAACAGCTATGGTTTCAGAACAAACCTCAGCTGTACAATCTCTGTTACAGAGTTTATATCTTTTGCGTGAATTAAACGAAATAGAATGGCTTTGCTCCGTACTGTTCTTCACTTCTCCATCTGTATTTATTACACTCAAGAACAGTTATTTTAGTGAAAGAAAGATTTAAAAGGCTCAAATCTATCAGATTTCTCTTAATAAAGATTGTAAAGTGCTCACTGCTTTAAGTAAATGGATGTATTACTTACTTAAAGCATAGTTAAAGATTTGCTGAAATGCATTAATATGTAGAGGACTATTGTTAATTGTATTTGAAGTAACTGTCATTAGCTTATAAAGCAATTATCTAAAGACAAACACAATCTGAAATTCAGATTTGAATTTTCTGTTGGTTCTGATTTCAATAAGCTGAAAAGTTGAATGTTTAGCTATTTAACCTTGAATTCTGCTTCCCCATTTCCCTGTACAGATGCACTTCTGTTATTTTTCTTTCACAATAATGTACTGTAGGAAGTGATCTTTCATCCTAATGAGTTGCTACACAACCTCAGAACTTGCCTGTCATACCTCTGTCTTGAACTCTATGACTTCTTCGTGTTGATTATTTCATTAAAATAGGCTCTTTTTCACACAGATTAGCAAGGCCATTCGCATTGCAGCAGTGGTGCATCGCTGTCATTGAAGATCATTAGATATTAGATCAACAGCAATTTTCTTCTAACACATTGCAATTTTTTTTAACGACTCAAAACATCCAATTACATAACAGACAGCTTGGCTGTATTTTAAATTAGCACAGATGCTAAAGCCAGGAAATGTAATTCTCGGGATATCAGAACAAAAGGTTCAAAGTAAAAAAGAATTCTTATATACCATAAGATTATCAGGACTAGACTGTCACACTGTGACCTTCCTGGCGTCTAGCTAATCTGACAATATTTGGCAGAGCACTGTTTCAAATCAATAACTAATTAACAAAGTACAAAAGAAGTTGTACTGTTTTTGAGCTTCCTTGTTAAAAATGGCTTTTGGTTGCACATGGGCAGAAAGGTCACTTTTATGACATCTTCAGGAGTCTTTCAACACCTTGCCACTGTCAGATTAAATTACTTTTAGCAATTAATTGTCATAAATTAAAACAGAAGCACATTTGTTACAGCAGGTTGTCGTAATGACAAAGTGAACAGTTGTTTTCATATGAATTTTTTCCACCAACCCTCTATCATATCTTAATTTTTTTGGTTGACCTAACTGGAAAATTGGGAGCAATCTTGTAACTCAGGCAGCATAGGCCAAACATTGGTGGTCTTATTGAGATTACAGACTGAATAACAACAGAACAGAAATTCCAGAGATAACTGAAGATCCTGAGAATACATATCTTATATAAAATGTAATATATATCTATGCTTCTGTGTGGGATAAGAAAAATAAACCCTCAAAAAATCACATGGATGCCACTTTTGTTACTGTTATAAATGGTCCTTGATGCCGTGTAAATCCACTATTAGAAAACACCATTTGTTTGATGTATTTTAAGATTAAGTGGATTGAATGGCAGCCTTCCCCCATTCAAACCATTAGTTTTGGAAACATGGATCTTACTGAGATTCAATGAAAAAAAATTCTGTTCTTTTAGTTCCTTTTTTGAACTCCTCTGTATGCTGATGCACATGTCCATCTCACAGATTAGTCTTCTGACATTTATCATCTCAGGTTTGAGTTTGCTAAAAAGCATTACATCAGGATGAAAACACAACAATCCTAACAAAAGTTCACTGGATAAGCAGGAAAAGAGAAGCAAGACAGACTCCATCCTGCATTGGAGAAGAAAAACACTGCGCCTAAGAACGGATCTGGGCAACTGCAGAATCTGTCCTTAATGCTGTCAGCAGAAAAACTGTAACCCCAAGAAGTCTCTGCTCAACATGTCTCTGGTCCTGACTGCCCTTTAGGAGCTGATTAGCCAGATCTTCAGGCTAACTGAGACTCTGGAAGAACTCTGACAGCTCTTATAATAAGCAGCAGAGCACTGTTTAACAATCTATGTTTAACATATTTTTCCATTTTTGTTGTTAACTCTATTAGAGCAAATATTTTCCATACTAACATATTCTAAACCTTAAATCTTGTTAAGTAATATAAATGAAAATGAGTGGTAAGAACTCACAGTTGCCAGGTACCAAGCATCTTGGAAATCCTCCATATTGTGATCACGTTCAGTGTATCCTAGTAGAATGACCAAATATCCAAGCAACATGGACTTGTTTGGAGGTGGAAGCATTCATGCAAAACTGGACAGAATTTTCTTAAGTAATTTGTAACTCTTCATGAACATGGGCACAGGTGTAAGAGATAAAGAGAAGCAGGGTTTCTGTCAGGGGCTTCAAGGCAACCTGTAGGGTAATGCACTGGGCCTGATGCTAAGTTTTGGGTCTCACCATGAAAACAGCAGTCTAGATAAAATCTTCAAAGAAGTAGTTGTGTACAGGCTTAATTAAACCACTCTTCACTAATGCTTTGATAAAGTACAGCCTTTTAAATTCTGTCATGTCTATCCACTTCTAAACACACACTTTGCAAATGATCAATTTAAATGTCATAGTGTGTTTTCACTCTTTCTGAAACTCAAGAACTGCATTATAGCCTAAAATGAAATCTTGTGGACTCAAATTAGCAATTTAGACAAAATCTTGATAAAGATATAACAAAGGAGAGGAAGTAGGAAGGATGTGGGCAGTACTTGTATCCTCCTCATTATTCCAGAACAGTCATCCTAATAACATCTTGACATCTGTGAAAAAACTCCTACTGCTGTTCTGGTTGAATGTCCTTCAGCAATTTCAAGATAATGATCTGTCTTGGGGAAATTCTTGATCTCTAAAGAAATCATGAATATGTGCTCAACATCCAAGTCATAAAAATGCCAAGAAATATCAGTGCCTGTCTGTGGTTGTTTATATCTTTTAAGACACATTTCTGTAGCAGTACTTGTGCAAGACCACATTGTTTTAACCATAGTGATAGCTCGGTAAGCTTCTTGGTCTGAATCACCTACTCCTCCTATTGTGGATGCCCAACCACAATCTCAGTAGTACTAAATGTTCTGAGACAGTGAAATTTGCCTCTCTTCACTGTGTCCACAAAGTTGATTCACAGATCAAATATTTCTTTGAGAGCCGAGGTGAAACTTTGTAATGTCAAATCACTGAACTACATCAGTTGGAGAGAACCTCTGAGGGTCACCTAATCCAAAACTATGCTCAAAGCTCTTTCAGCCAGGACTGGTCACAACTGCCATACCTCATACTTTCCAACAAAAGGAAGAAAGTGGGAGCTCCATAGTTCTAGTGTCACAAAAGTGTAAAAATGTACATTGTGAAAGCTCCCCAAAACTTGATTCAAAGGCATTGGAGGGAGAGTGACTTTGGACATACTCCAGAGAAATCCCGAAGACGACTACAGCACTTTGGACATGAAATAATTTATGTTACTTCTGTGCCATAACATTATCTTTCCAACTTTTGTACGCTTTGTGGACTCACAGTACAAGAGAGGCAGTGGTCATCTTTTGCCATCTGTCTTTGTTAGTCTAACAAAGCTGAACTTTGGTCACTTTCTTTTTGGATAGAGACAGCTATATTCATGGTGTTCTTAGAAAATTATGTCATGGCTATTTCCCACCACCATAACAGAATAACAACAGTATCTCAACTTCTGCTCCAGTGATGACACTGTTTGGCGGCAATTAGAAAAAAAAATCAATTTATGCATCAGCCAAACTTTATAAATCAGCTAGAGTAGCTCAAAATAGAAAGGGAAAGGAAATGGTAAAAGAACGTAATGAACAATAACAGCAAACAGCAAAAGAAAGGTATTTAAGACAAGTGTTCTTAAATCAAATCGAATGCTGTTATTTTAAGATGTATCGCAGTCACAACTCATATGCTCACTCAAGGCAATGCAGTCAGAGCCTGCATGCAGTCAGAGCAGCATGCAGCATCTGAAAACTTGATATAACTCACTGAGGAGAACTTCACACACAGTCTTCACTGGTAATGGATTTAAAGATAATCAACAGTCATGAAACCTAAGCTTACCTGTTTTGGCAACCAGTGCAAGGGACACACAATAAATAACACAATCCTGACATCAAATGTGTTTATTCATTTTTCAAACATGAAAAGCGGAGTAGCTAGAGAAGTAGGGAGGTGTCCTACAAAGTGGAATCTGTGAGGGCAGTGATGCATCAAAGCCTAAGGCCACACCTAGAAATCTTTCAAAATTACTTAGGCAGCCTAAGCTTTGCTAAATTTCTTCACTACTTTATTTGATAACTTCAAAAGAATTCCTCAGCAAACCAGATCCCAAAGAAATAAATATCTGTCATCTTAATATCTACATGCAGTTAAAGCTTTCCTGTTCCCAGGTTAAGAACAGAGAGGTTGTGACACAGTTAAGTGGTAATTGCCCACTTTTATAGGACATAGGCTAAACTGGCAAGATCCATGAAATCAGATTATTCAGTTACACAGCAGGTGGAAAAGACAGGAGATAGGAATGAAGAAACATCCTGCAAGGAAGTACCCGTCCAAAAGAACACACTGCAGATGCTCATGAAGTACTAGCAGTATTGCCTGAATTAAATACATTTTAAATTCCTTGCTGTATTATATGGCTGGATACACTGATTAAACCTTTGCATTTCCAAAAAAGAAAGCTTTCCAGTTTCATGTATCCTATGTCTGTCATAGCCTGTATTAAGTCAGAGGCCATCTTACGCAGTTTACAGGATGCCAAACATGCAAGAACGTAAGTTTCATACTCTTTGGTGTAGGTAGTGCCTGTGTGCAAACACTTGCACATGTACTCGCACGATACTTTTCTCACTCCATGTTTTTGCTAGAAGTATCAGACAAGATCTCAAACTGCTGCTTATGAGCCCAGAAAATCTTCGCTCTCCTCAACACACACAACTCCTGGTAATTCTAAATGCATGTCAATCTTACTTAGTTTCTCTCCAAGCAGTGTCCTCTATTGGGAAAACAAACAAAAATTCAAGTTTTACTTGAAAATATACAAAATATATCTCACTGGGTATCGACAAATTCATTCTTAACGACTACCGATCAAAAAAGACAGAGAAAGAGAATGTGAATCAACTGTTAAACAACAAAAGTGTAGAACAATGTGTCGGAACAGCATGCAGTCCATTCAGGGGAGAAAACCTGCTACCAATGCCACTGACCACAAAAGACAAAAGCATTTTTGATCAGTTTAGAACACATTTTTATTTGGAGAGCTAGAGATAAAACAAGGATTCAGTTGAGAGAGGAATGGGAAGATTTCTCAAAATTTAGATGAGTTAATGGCTGGAGATAATTATAGAACAGATTAGGAATGACTTCTGCCTGGACACTATGGAAATGAAGTTAAAAGCTCTGAAGTTCGTAAAACCTAATTCTTGGAGAGTGCCGATCTGATATGGCGTTCACTAAGACATAGCAAGAACCCAAGGACTGTTCATATTTCTTTGCCTGCAGAGTGATGGCAACAAGCTGATTAAAAAGATCAACCTTGTTCTTCAAGATGCAAATAATTCAAAATAACATCACACAGTATATAAATTCATAAAAAGTAAGGATTTTGGTTAGTAAAATCCTTAACTTGTAAGAATTTTAGAATTAAATTAATTAATCGCCATAATACTTAATTTTTCAAATTTCGATCACCTATGAATTGCAGACGAGAACCAACATTTCTTCCTGGGCAGCTTTTCCCACATTGTTCCACTTCTCTGTTTCCTCCCCTTTGGCAGCTGTCACTGCTGCAGGCAGCCAAGCAGCCTACAAAGGAACCACCAGATTTATCTTAATCCCAAATGCTAGATTTTTTTTCCTCTTCATATTTTTCCTGAATTTACACTTTGTTTTCTATAGATGAGGTGAAAACATCCTTGAACTTACTGTGCATCCTGTAACCCAGTTCCCAGTCTGCTGACATTCAGTTCCTAGACTCCACAAATGATTTTCTGATCTCCATGCACTGCACTACAGCCCTCCTATCCTCCTCTCCAAAATGCATAAATATTTCTAGAGGGGTTTGGTGTGGTGGTATGTCTCGACAGAAAAACTTATTTTGCAATAATGCTATTCAGCTTAAGATAGCTACAAATATGTATCTCAGAAATTAATTTTTATCATCTCTCACAATATCAAGTGTCTTATGGCTGACTGGTCCCCAACATGTAAAGAACTCTCAAGTTCTGCAAAAAGGTGTATGTTGCTACTCGAGCCCCTGCTAAATTCTTTCTGCCAATTTTCCTAAACACAGTGAAATCTAGTAGCAAAACATGCAACTGCGTGCAGGAAGTTAGTGAATATTGCTTTTGGATATCAGCTAAAATCCTTTTTTCTGATAGATAAATGATAAAGGATCCTGGCAAATGCAATCTGTAGTGGCCCAAAAGACCAAGAAGGTCTTTGCAGTCCTTCACTGCAGTCACGATACAATCAAAACCAGGCAATATCAGAGTTCAAGATGTGTGAATGATTTTATTCACTTTTGACATCAACAAGTACATCTGCATTCTGCTGAGCCGGTTTTCTTCACTATTACCCCAAAAACTGACCACATTTATAAGCCTGAACGCCATCTGAAAGGAAGGAGGACTCTTCTGACTTGTGAGCAAAAACCTTTTTTAGCACCATGGGAGCACCATACAGTTCATTGTGGGAGGAGAGATGCAACCTGGTTCTTTCTTTTAGAAACTTATATGGCTTGCCTCACATTTTACGAGCTGGATCTAACAATGGACACTTTATCAGCATCATGTAATGAATGTGTGAAAGACACCAAAGCTAGATGGTGCCGATTTATTACTTTTCTTTGATTAAACCATACTTGTGAAACGCAGAACAAAGAGGGGGTATAGCAGAGAGAAGAGCCAACGGTGTTCTTGAAGAGATACAGAATTTCCCTTCAGTGATTATCTGTGTCTCTGATTTCTCAGTTGCTTAAGAAAAAGAAGACAAAACTTTCCAGGATTAGTAGATGCTAACTGTACTATAAGAATTCTTTGTAATCTCAGGATTTTTAAAAACACCTAAGTTAGCTGCTCATGCTAAATACCCTATGTATAAATTATTGAATACTAGTTTAAATTCTCCATAGTTAGCTATTTAATGTAAGATGCCTGTTGACTGTAGTATCTATGGAATGAAACATGACATATATATATATATATATATATATATATATGTATTCTTCCTGATTCACAGAAACTACTATAAGAACTTAAAGCTTATCTGACCTTTTAGGAATGATGTGGTAGCCTAACTGCAGGCGCTAAGTGTCATGGTACATGTTTGGCTTCCAGCTGCTGGCCCAGGGTGGTGCATGTCTCTGGTGGCACAGGTTCTGCAAGACCAGATCTCTCCTGGAGAGGCATTCCTAGAGCACTCAGAATGTTGCTACATGTTTATGTTCAGCACTTGAACTGCAGCATCTTCTCAACTATGAATGCCTAGTGCCCAGCAGTACATGGGGCAAGAACAACAATGTCATGGTGGTTTCTAGGCAGTTCTCATGAGCTTTTTACTATCGGCATGATTTTACTGTTGCTTACAAGTGAAGGAGATTTCTCAAGAACATAAGGAAGTAACAGGTTTTAAAAGTGGGCAGAATAAAACCATGTGATATTTCAGAGGTATATATAAAGTAATGCTGGCAGTTGTAAAAGGAGAAACAAAGAAGGCATTGTTTGCTGTAAAAGGGAAACAAAACATGCAGCACGAGACTCTAGAGGCTGAAATCCCAATGCCCATGTTTGCCACAGACATTCTCTGTGCTGAACATCTATGCCCTTTACCTCTCAAGAGCTGTTTGCCTAGAGCTTGTCACTTTGTCTTCTCTGGTGGAATAAAGGGCTTATTAGTTTTGTCTCAGCAGCAGGCTAATGTAGTCACACAGGTCTTGGACAAGAGCAGGTGTGCACCTTGCCAAGTCAGAGGGTAGGTCATCGGCCCAGAAATGGCCACAGGGTGAAACTGGCAGCTGGTGGGACCGCAGCTATGTCAGGAAACGGCTCAATCTTCAATGTGAAAGAAATCCACAGCTCTGAAAGGACATCCCACACAGGCGGACACTCTGCCGTGACCTTCATGTCAGCCCTACCGAACAATGAGCAGAAATGGCACAACCGTGCTTGCATGCTTGCCAGGATTTCCTGTCTGCCAGCGGTCATTGCTTACTTAACTGTGTATTAAAACAACTGTCTTTTAACACTTTTTCCTTAATACTGACAAATTATACAGATGTATCCATTTTTAGTAAAACAGATTAACTGGTTGCATATGATCTTTTCCAACTTAATCTTCACAGAAGATAGGAAAAATTATTTATGTAAAGTATGTTACAACCATAATTAATTTCATGAATATGCTGTTAATGGAAACGGCACTGTTACAGATTGTGTTATAGCAAAAATAATATTTGTAGTAAGAATTATTCCAGCCGATAAACTCAGTGGGGAAAAAAGGACAAAATTCCTAGCATACAAGCTTTGGAAAGGCTTATCCTTTTTGTCCACAAAACCTGACCCCATTAGTAGGTCTGATAAAAGTAATTCTTCCTACTTCTTCCTTGGTTGTCTCTTTGATATCCTTTAACTGTTGGGGCAACATTATTGCAAATTAATATAAAATTATGCAATTTGTACTTTTTCTTTCATAACATTTCAGAATCTACTCAGAATATTGTTTAAATGGTGAATGCAGTTTAGAAGGGGGAAAATACTAATTTACATTTTTAAGTATCTTCTAACATAGAAAAGACACTGTCAATGTGAAAATCTGTCGGGATTGGGAGATGGCTGATAATGGAAGGAATGATCATGCCACATTTAAGCATGTATGATCTGTTTCCATAGAAAACGATTAGAGAGCAACAAATTCTCAGTTTACTTCAGTAACAATTGAAGGCTGGCTAGGGTGGTACATTTCTGGGGCGAAAGCATTAGCCCATATGTACAGAGCAGCCTCTGGTGGCCTAAGAAAAAATGGTAATATTTATAACTAAGGATAGAAATATGTTTTTTAAAAGGATGTACGTACATATTTAGCTATTTTACTCCATCTTCCATTCAACATATTAAAAACCAGATGCTTTTAAAATGATCTGTCAATATGCTTGTTAAAATCTGAACAGTAAGAGTATTAAAATTCATATGCATTCATTAGCACATTATATAAAAGTAAAATGCTTGTGTTTAATCATTCCGTAAAAGTATTATAGTCAATGCTGATTATCAAAAAGGTTTTTTTTCCTGGTTTGCATTGCTAAAAGTGAAATAAAATTTACAAGAATGTTACAGAATTGATGACATTTTCTGTCTTCACTTGTGAATTCAGTTGGCAGATGTTTTCAAGAACAAAAAAATCTGTCTTATTACAAAACATATTAAGCAGGTTTTCCTGCCATAATGTTTGACATGATGTTTATTACCCAGACCAAATCAGTTCCTTTAACAAGCCATAATGTATGCCAGAAAGTACATTATTTCATAGTTAAGGAAACTTCCAGCATGAAACAGTAAGTACTTTGATCTTTCAAGAGCACTATGCTTAATGCATTACATACTGCCATAGTCGTTTTTATTTATACTCATTTTGTACAAAAATACAGCGCAGTTTGATATTTTGTATTTCACGACTCAGTTTTTACATATTCTTGAATACCCCAGCTATTTTTTTTTTACTATGAAAATAAAGAAAATACTTAAACATAATTACCGAGGAAGAGTTCTAATTCTCCAGTTCTTGGAAAATCTAGCTGCTCAAGTGGGAGCATCAACCAGACAGCTTTAATTTGTTCAAATGTCATTTCCTCATTAGATCACAACAGATCTCAACGACTCTATGAGAACATAACTGAGGATATTTATTCCTGCTGCTTAACAGCCTGAAACAATTTTTCCAGCATATTTGACACAACTAAATTTTTCCTTCAATGTCAGATGAAGTTAAAGCTGTCCTGTGAGGAAATTTTTCGTCTGGTCTATCCATACTTTTTCCTACTTGGCAAAGTTGACATAAGGCCTGCTCTGGTTTTTTAAAACTCTTTGATGACATCATCACAAATCATATACCATCCTTAAATATCTCTGTTGAGTGACAGCATGTTTTATTTTATGAGCCTAGTGAGCCAAATGTATGCTATATTATACAGTAAGATTGTATCTGAATTGCCCTTTGAAATCACTCCAAATCAGCACCAACGCTATAACCACAACAGCCCATGGAGGCAAGTCCCTGCGTGCAGGCAGAGAGCAATCCTATGGACTCAAGCATGGGAGGCAAGAAAATTGCAAATATGGCATTGCAAGAGTTTGCATCTCTTGCAACCACTACACACATAGCAGTTCTGACCAACAGAGTAAATGGAACCCTACTGATGGTCCACTTTCGTTTCAGAAACTGGTAAGCAAAGAAATTGCATTGATTTGTCCCACAATACACTAAAGTAGGTATGTTTTTCTTTTTGTTTCCGAAAACTATCTGTACTGGAGTCTACTCAGAAAAAAATCCCCAAAATAATAATTTCAGAATACAACACCAAGCTCATCAGAAAACCCACTTTCAATTAATTGGCCTGGGAAAGGAGACCACCAACCACACTTTCACTAAAACATACACTACTTCTTTCCTTGATTTGAAGAAAATCAAATAAAGCAAACATCAACAGTCATATTTAAGGCATAGAGCTGTGCAGAAAGGAAAACAGGATGGAACAATATATTTTGTATTTCGGGGGGTCAAGCCTCCTGAAACCAAATTTCACGCCTCATCAGGCAAGAGTCATGAGAAGGTAGAATTGCTAAAAGGGTTATGAAAAAAAGGTTCACTTTCAACAAAAGAACACTGAACCTGCCTGCTGACTAGACTTCTTTTCAGACAATACAGCAGCACTGTCCACTGGATTCTTATGGACCTTAAGTTAAGACTGGTTGTCCCTCTTAAGAAGGAGGGTTTGGCTAGCGGGCAGACTAGAACCTTATAAAAAATCTGCAAACAGAAAACACAGAGCCTTGTTGGTGACTTTGAATATATATATGCATACCTTTGTTTCCCATACTTAGGTATTTTTCAAAAGACAGTAAATATTTATGGTATTAGTGGCAAACTTGTATCCAAGTTACTAACCCTTTTAACTAGCCGGCACAGTTATATTTCTTATACAAAAAAATGTTATGCTAAAAAAAAAAAAATTAACAGGGGCATACTAAAATTTAAGACAATTCTAATATGCTGGATTTTTCTCTGCTTCTCACCAGAATGGCATACATTTTTTATTGTTTTACCTTCACTGTGGAGTTTCTGATGTGTTACTGTTGAATGAAAATACTAACTTTCATAATAAGGGTTTTGGAAACTGTATGACTCAGTCTGGAATGTATAATGCACAGTCTGTATATGAAGCAGAATGTCTCAATGCGCAAATAATATTGTTTGTGCCCCCTGCAGAATTAGAAATCCTCGGGTAGCACTGTTATAATGATCCCATGCTGGTAGCATTACCAAATGCAAAGGTTCACTGAGTCAGAGAAGGGCAAGGGACAGAGTTTCTTCATCATACCAGTCTCAAATTATTCTAGCTTAAATATTTATTTATATATTAGCAAGTTTCCTCCTTTGTCTGCCTTCAAAAGTTTAGCTTAAACACAATGGATGGCTGCTTATATAAAAACAATACAGGGTAAATTTGCTACTACACAAGATGAACACTGGTATTTTCCACCATACATTATTAATTTGGCAGGTGATAAAAAACTATCAGGCTGTAACTACTGCTTCTCCAATATAATACAACATAATACAATAAATGCATACATGACATGTGAAGCTAGTATGCTGCCTAAGCTTCAATACAAAGTCTTTCTTATGAACACCTCTGTTTATAAAATGGTTTTTAGAAAGTCTTTCTTAAATAATTTCTTTCTTGATAACATCAGTGAGTTCCTCTGGGGTTTATCTGAAATTTCCCTTTGAAATTAGAAAGAATTTTTCTGTAACACTTCCAAAACTTTACGATGAATAACTGACCAAATAAATGACCAAAAATACCAACAGAATAAAGTGCCAGAAACTCTGTATGACTTGAATGTCATCTCAGTAATGTACTTGTTTTTAACAAAGCATGCTGTTTATTAGTCAATACAGGCAGTAAACCTATGTATGCATCAATAAAGAAGGGCAAACAAAACCAAAAGAAACTTACTCTAATATAGATCTGCATAGTTTCTTTTTCTTTTTGTGGATTTCGGTACTTTTCATAGAAGTCACGTCTCTTCTTTGTTTCCTTCTGGATTTTATCTTTTCTTTCTCTCTTTTCTGCAGGTTCATCTGAGATATCAGAAGACAGCTGTATTTGGGCTTTTGTCTTCTCAACTTCAATATAGTTCTCATTGGGATTCAGAACTATTACTCCATAGCCTTCCTATTTCAGAAGAGAGTCACACACACACACAAAGAAACAAGAAGAAATGTGAAAAGGGGTATTTAATGCTTGAAAATGCTTTGCATTTACTTTAATGCTCTTTAGAACTTTTTATTTATTTCAGCAACTTTGTACAACATCGCTTATAGAAGGGTTTTTAAACATATTCTGTCATTAAAGGGATATTGATGTGTGAATATGAATCTGTGCACGTACTTATACTCATACACATCCCTCAGTGTCAGAAAAGTTGCCTGTTTTACCTTTAAAATAATTTAATATGTTGTTTTATTCATAAGCACTTATATGACTTTTTCAGAAAACAATACAGGAACTGAAAGCAAAATGTTGCTTTAAGAACTCTACACAATAATGAATAAAAAGCTTTATGCCCAGTCAGTAAAAACCTTTAAAATAAAAAAGATTGAGAGATTTTATATGTAAATATAGACACATTAAGGAAAGCATGTGAAAATTATTCACCACATTTTAAAACAGTAAAACCTTTCGTCTAGCTGACAATAAGCATACCATGGAGAGGCAAATAGCAGCAGTAACAATGAATCAATACCCAAACTGATTCAGTGGTGTAGCTTACAAGTCAACTCTTTATGGTGAATCTGACTTTTTAGTGAATCTTTAAAACTGCTGTAAAAGTTCATCAGGATTATACTGCATATTCAACAAATTCAGAGCAAATTTGTGACTTGCAGGATGCTTTTGAGCATATAAGGTAAATTTTGTGCCTCAGGAAATAAGCTGGTTGAAAAAATATGAATTTATGAAAGAGATATAAATCTTGAATAAATCAGCCAATCAAATTTTATTCTTCTTAAATGATAGCAAATCACAAAAAATTGCAGTATTTGTGGAAGATATAATTGTAAATGAAGGAAAAAAAGAGAAGCATGTGCATTTAACAATGTGTCCCTAAAGATAACCTGGGATCCCAGGCAAAATCAAGCTATCCTTTAGAAGCAGATTTTAATAAAGACTTACTTTTTGGAAACATCTATATTAATTAACTAATGGAACAGCTTTATTCCAGCTTTTCACTTGGTGCTCCATTTTCACTCGGTCCAGGCATGAGGATCAAAAGAGGTCACCTAGCTGCCCAGAGCAAACCAAGTCCACCCCAACAAAAGATACTTTATTTGGGCTTGCTTTATTCTAATCTGTAGAGCCATTCACAAACCTTGTAGCTCATTGTGGCTACTGTCAGGTAGACAGATTGTCACTCAGTGATTTTCTACAGCTGGACACACTCGACTAGTTATCAAAATCACGTCTAAAGGGAGTTCCTACCCCTTATCCTTGTGCCCTTCTCCAACGTCTGCCGTGGCTCCTCCTCCCACCAAAAACCAAGTTAAAGGGCACAGTTGCACTCTGCTAAACAGGGCGAAATAGAGGCATTCAGGACACTACCTCTGGCATAAGTGATATAGTCAAAAAAGGTCACAACAGGCCAAAGGGAAAATTGTCTCCTTGTTAGATGCAGCACCATAAGGGATCTCCTGTCACATGATTCTCCTGCCTTGCCTGCCATGAATTAAACTGGGATAAATATAAATAAACAGGCAAAAACATAAATAAACAATAGGAAAGGGTGAAAGAAAACAGAAGTGAAACACAAATTTTAAAATCTATCCATGCCATGTCTGGCCATATTAATGCACAATGCTGTACTATGAGCACATGAATTTTGTAGCTTGCAAAATTTCAAAGCCCAAACTTTATCAGAGAGAAGAATGTGGCTTACAAACATTCCTAAATTGAGCATTTGAGCCTACTGGTGCTAGAGATTTTGCAGTACTCGGCAGGCTGGTAGTTTTGGGGCTCTTCATCTTCTTGACCTGCTTCTTTTGAGCAGAGACATTCTGTGTATTGATCTGTTTTGTTTTCTACACAATGCGAAATGCAAAATTCATGTGTTTATTACAGATCTAGAAGTGTTACAGGAATTTGAAACTCTATGCACTTCAACTTGAGCACAAAACAGTCACACAAATCATCAAAGAAGTGGAATTTGTCTAAGTTATTGATTATGTAACTTTAAATTACATGACTCATTTGTCCCATTTATGAGGACACAATGCCAATTTTTCACGTAGATATCAACAGGTGAAATATGACTCTATTTTTAAATTCACTGTTTTACAATCACTTAGAAGATTTTTATTAAATATATTTTAAGGACTGTAACATGACTCCCTTTATATTTTTTTATAATTTCTCCCAGTTAGCAGGCCTCTCCTGTGAGTAGAATTAAAATAATTAAGTCATAACTGAACTAAAATGTTTTTTCCCCCTCTATTCTAGGAAAGTCTTTCTCTTTGGAAAATAATCTCTTTTTGGACTGTTTTGCTTACATGATATGGTGTATCACCCTTGTACTTCTGCATCCTAAATTTCAAGAAGAAAACAATGGCACCAGAAAGAAGATTTGAGAATAACATACAAAAATCAATATGGAAAAAAAAATACTGGTAAAATATAACCAATTACGACCTCTCTCATTCAGCCTGTATCTGAGCATTTTCTACTGAAAAGAAATATTCTGCTCTAAATAACATCAGTGTAAACAATATGGCTTTTAACTTCAATTAATTAAAAGAAAGTGACTTATGTGGGCACAGCTACACTACTAAAGTTTAGTGCAATCAGAAAATGAAAAAAAAGGTGGAGCTCTAATGCAGTGAATTTAAGAAGCATGCAAGTCAGTGCAAACCTCAGAACACAAGACCAATAATACCTTAAAAAAAGTCTTCAGCAAAATTTAATAACAGACAAGATACAGTCTTTGGCGTAACTGTTAACATAGACAAAAATCACATTCATGAAAAAGCATCCTTTAAAACTGAAGCCCTGTTCAGAAACACCTCTTCGCATGCAGGACTGTCTTAATCTTTTTTCACCATAGACAATCCTGATGCGGGAAAGTATTAAATGTGTTATTACTATTACTTATTATTATGTATATTACTTAATTATTTGTCAATTTGGTGCTAGTGCATCTATACTATACAAATCAATGTCACTAAAAATACCAATTTCATCCATGATGAGCTTATATCATTATTAAAACACAGTGACCTATGACTTAAGTACCAATCATCTAGGAGGGTATCTTGCCACCCCAGTGGTATTAGGTGGTATGCAAACATTAGGTAATAACAGTAGTTTTCAACATAATAATAGTTTTCAATGTAATAGTTTTCTCCTGTCTTACCAGCATGCACAGAAGGAGAAATCACTCTCTGAAAAGTTTTTTCACAGGAAAAACCTAAGCTTTAAGGACACTAACCCCCCCATCCCCATCAATCTTCAGCCATCAGTGTACTTGTGATAAGACCTTATAATTATGGCAGACACTGACAAATGGAACTCCCAGCCTCTAATCTACAAAATTACAGTTCCTCTCTCAGACTAAAGCACCCAATTAACTTCCCTTCCTCTCACATGGTAATGTTTCAAGGTAAGTAAAATTTAATCTACACTAACTCCTACCATTCTCCAGGTTGCTGCTTCTGGAGGTTGAGGATTGTGATGATGAACGGAAAAACACTAAGTTTACTAAGTCAAAAGTTGGAAAGAATTGTGAACCTCAGTTACAATACACTACTACGTATACTACTAAGACAGAACAATGTAGAAGGACCTTTTCCATTGTAATACATGAGCCAGAAATGGAGCAGTACTTTCTGCCTCTTACTGGAATTTCAAGGGGGTAAGCTTAAAAAAAAAAAAGAACCTCCAAGTATTTGAAGTAAATTCCATATCTTTTGAAATCTCACCTGCCTGGCACATGAGCAATGGGCTGAAACCACTCAGATCTGCATATTAATCCTCCAGATTGAGACACCATATGTCACAAGAGAGGTCAGAGCTGGAGAGATATCTTTTGACCTATGTAACTATCTTTTTGGACTGTGAGCGAGGATCTGAAAGAGGTAATTTTCCTGTGTTTGATCAACCTAAATTTTCAAGTTCAGTTTTCTATTTGGATGGTTGGCAGCAAAACCAGAATTAATTCCTTGGGGAAATACAATTCAAAGCACTCTGCTTTTAAACCTGCCGGTGGTTAAAACAGACACAGTGATGTCCATTCATCTTTCTGAAAGAAGTATGCTCTGTTCATTTCCCGTCTTTACTGCGAGAAGGGTACATCTATGTCACTATTGCGACACTGTAGGTGCAACAGCAGGATGAGGTCATGACAACCAATCAGAAGTCACTAGTGAAGCGTTAAAGTAAACATAGCTGTTGGAGATGCAGCTCAGCTTGAAAAATGCCCCCTCCATTATTTGAGCAATTTTCTCAAGACGTGACCTGTGACTGAAACGCCTGAAATGTCAGTTGATTCTGCTTTCTGTTTCCACCCAATGTACATTTTGGCAACTGCACCCTGCTAACACTACGATATTTCCATCCCTGATATACCTCAGCCGCCTGAATTCCAGTACTGTGCCCAAGTGTGTAAAAATGCCATGCTTCTGCCAAACACACTTTGTCCCACTAAGTTCCAAACTTAAAACAGCTCATCAGGTTAGGCAGGAAAAGAAAACGTACCACAAAAAGATTTTAGAGGACCACCTGTTGTCTATTATTTTTACATAGCACTTACTCATAAATCATAACACAGGGTAATTAATCAAGCTGTCAAAGAGAAGGTCAAAGGTTATGTGGGTGAGTCAGAAGGTCATGCATGGGCTGATAGAGGTCAGGGTCACACTGCATTCCTCATTATCAAGTTGGGATGAGAGACGGCCCAAGCAAACAAAAGTGAAAGCAGATGGAGAACTGAGTGGTTAAAAAAGAGAAGAAAATTTTACAAACAGAAAGGAGTGGAAGAATTTGAGTTACCTTCAAACAAGGAGGACAACAGAGCAGAAATACACTGAAATGTTCTAAAAAGATTACACATAATACAAAGACACTACAGTTTGATTATTTAAATACACTTACTATAACTTTCCATCGAATTCTTTTGCAAATATTAAGTAATGCCACAAAATGTGCATGGTAGTTTTGGCTCCATTTCACATCTGAAGTTAATATTTTCAAGGTGAATTAGACAAAAGGGACTTGTAACTGTGATTAATTCTAAATGCTTAAGTTTATTCCTGTTTACAGCTACAACTAATAGATGTTCAATAAAGAAGTTATAACCTGCTTGAAAGATGTATAAAGAACTGTACTTTCATATACACAAATCTTTAAATACACAAAGGATCATAAAAGTCTTTCTAGATGACACAGCAGCTATAAAATATTCAATCACTACGCTGACCTGAATTAGATGCAGAATACTGTACAAAATTAGCTGTCACCCTTTCCTCAAAATCTTTGTTAATCTCATTTTGAATGTTTGCAGCTTTATCAACACATGCATCAATGTCAGCTCCTTGGTTACTGAACCGCTGTACTTGGAAGAAGATATAATTAAAATGTTTTGGCACAGAAAAGGTGAAATAGTATCTTCTCCTGGTCCCTGAGGAATCTGTAAAACATGTAGGATATATTGACAAACACACACCCTTGTCTAGAGCCCTGACATCCCAGGTCACCCAGCTGCTATTTATTTCAAAACATTCACTTTACACTTATCCAAACTGCCACCTGCTGTGTAACTAACTTTTAATGGATATGGGAGCTATAGAAACAATAAACTCTTCATTTCCTTTTTGTTACTGCCTTCTAATTTGTCACTACATTACATCCAAATCTATTTACAAGCAGAACTGTATTTATCTTATTTCACAATCTTTACACTGGAAATTATTAAACATGCCATGACTATGTCTTACTTTACTATTTGTTAATTTAGTGCTAGTGCAGCTACACTAAACAAATCAATGTTCAAGGCTACAAAAAACTACCAGAAAAGCTGTTCTCATATTTTGAGTTTACTGTTGAAAAGTTTTGAAAAGAATTTATGTTTTACATCTCTCTATAATTAGCAACCCAAATATGTCTATGTGTTAGATCTGCAACCCTGTTTTATGCTGTTTGTTCGCAAGGTCAAAACTGAATAAAAACATCCATAAATTAGAAAGATTTTTAGCATCCTCAGTTGTTTACTGTATTCTTTACAAGGAACTTCCATGCCTTTACAAGCACTAGTTTCAGTAGGATTTGCAGCAGGAAATTATTTCTCGTGGCAAGTGAGACACAAGAAACTATTTATTTAATTTAATTCTGTGAATTAACAGAAAGAACTATGTTCACGTCCAACTACTGCTTCAAACACTGTCTAATAAATAATCAGATCCCTTCTCCCTGATGTGAGATTTGGGCTATTTGTAGAAATCACAGGAGACTGAATGGAAATGAATCTACCCTAGCCATGCACGCAGGATACTGAGCTGCAAATAATCTCTCCACAACAACTGCCCAGGCCGTAAAACCAGATTCTGCTTTTCTTCATTAAATGCAAACAGCCTTAGGGGTGTCCATACAACCTGCGAAAGAATGAACCTACCAGTTTGCCCTCCAGATACCCTACAGGAACCCCTTCTATAATTAAAGTCCTTACTCTAGAAGTTCATTCTCTCCCCTACTGCCCTAAAAAACTATTTTAAACTCTTTTCCAACAAAAATTTCAAATGCTTCAGAGAGGTATAAGAAAGAAGAACTAAGATTTTAGTGAAAATGTTATTTACATTTAAATAGAAGTTTTTGAAAGCAACAAACCAGAAATAAAGTTAAGTAAAGTAATTTTAATAAAGCCCACATGAATAAAAAGTTATTATTGGTTCTAATCAATCTATCAATAAGGAAACCAAGGAGAATATCACTTACCCCCTGAAAGTTATGCTTAAATATGTACACATGCAAAGCTGGATTGCAGGATTTTTTTAATGTATCTGTAGTATTTCCAAATATCCCATTAGCTGACAGTAAAAGTTCTCAACTGCAAATTCGTTATTCAATACGCTTTGCCTCCTCGCTGAAAATGTCCCAGTATGTCTTGATTACTCTCATTAGCACTTCATGATGAATGTACCCCCAAATAGTCATTAAGTGTGTATTTTCTATGTAACAGAACATGAAGAAGTAACAATTTATTCTACAATAAACCTATCTTCCTTTGCTTTTATAATAGTGTAAAACCTTTGCAAACACTTTCTCTTTCTGAAATCCAGATATTTCAATAGGCTCAGGGTTTTTTCTGACTTGTAGAATATTTAGCTTGAAGAAAGGCAACCCAAGATGCCCAGATCTTATACTTTACCTTTCATTTCCAGAAATTTATATATATTAAACTACCATGGGAAAAGGTTAAATGCCAAGCTCTTGGTAGGTCTGTATTTTAGTATTCTAAATGAAAAAGACATCATGCGCATAGTGTTTTCTGTAACATACTGAAGTTTACCAGAATCTTGAAAGGCAACTCCCATTTAGTGTTTTGTGACCAGAAATCCTCTATCTCAATGACAGCGAATTCAGCTCTTTTAGCATGTGCCTGTATTTAGTAATTCCCTGAGAAAACAGACAATTGTAATCTATCAGTAAAGCTTCTGGTCTGTACCTATCTTCAACAAACAGGTGCAATTTGGTACATTGATGCTCTTCCTTCCCACAGTGACCTTCCCATGTCAGAAGAGCTTCTTATACTTCTGCTAAATAATTTAATTACTTATGAGTAATGGTTTC